>PITA01006693.1:28195-97869 GCA_004023965.1 Spilogale gracilis
AAACACAGCGAGAGAGGGAACACAAGCAGGGGGAGTGAGAGAGGGAGAAGCAGGCTTCCCGCCGAGCGGGGAGCCCGATGTGGGACTCGATCCTGGGTCTCCGGGATCATGACCTGAGCCGAAGGCAGTCGCTTAACCAACTGAGCCACCCAGGCATCCCCTAACTTTCAATTTTTAATAAACTCTTTAACTGTCCTCAGTCCTTTACAGGGTATGTTAATTTACCAAAGCTCTACAGTAAATCTGTTCGCCTGGGTTAAAATAAAATATTTCCATGGTCACAAACCATTCTAATGTGTATTTTTCTATAATACTGTCATTTGAAATTACTTTCTTACAACAGGTCTGTTAGAACCAGAAATGTTAATAGTCTTTGGGGGAAAAAAACCCTACAAAAACACCTAGGCTTTTAAATTCAGCATTAAACAGAAAACATAAAAGAGTTGGTGGCCAGTTAAATTTGAGAAATGCTGAGTAAAAACAAACTGACAAATTTCTCTACTATAAAATTTTCCAGAGCTTTAATGTGTTTCAAGTACATAATGAATATCCAAACTTATTTAGCCTCACAACACCCTCTTTCCCTCCCCCTTTCCAAGAATAGCTATCAGTTTGTTAGGAGGACTCCAGTGGATTCCAGAACGGAGTTTTTTTGTTTTTGTTCTTAAAGATTTTTTTTTATTTATTTGAGAGAGAGGGAGAAGGAGGCTCTCCACTGAGCAGGGAGCCCGATGCAGGGCTCCATCCCAGGACCCTGGGATCATGACCTGAGCCGAAGGCAGATGCCTAACCGACTGAGACACCCAGGCACCCCTGGAACAGAGTTTTGAACACCAAGTCAGAACACACTGGAATTCGGTCCCGGATCAGGTTCCCTTCCCTGCTCGGCTGGAAGTCTGCTTCTCCCTTCCTCTGCCCCTCTCTCCCTGCTCATGCTCTTTCTCTCTCAAATTAATCTTTTAAAAAAATTTCTAAAAAAACAAAAAAGATAAGGAAAAGATGTAAAGATCTACTTCTTACATCACAAATCATCTCATCTTCTAATTCTTCTGTCCCCAATGACTCAGTCTTTTCTTGTCTGACACTTTGCATTGTAAAAAGCAATGAAGTACGTGGAAGGTTTTTTGTTTTCAACTATTTAGGTATTTCCCAATATAGCCACCAAAAACTTCTATTAGCTTTTACCTTCTCATTCACTTCACATCTGATAAATTCACTCTTCATTCAGTCAAGATTGCCAGTCTCTCAATTACATTTATGTTAATACAGACTATCTTTTTAAAAATATTTACTTATTTGGGGAGGGGAGGAAGAGCGAGAAACTCAAGCAGACTTCCCACTGAGCGTGGAGTCTGATGAAGGGCTCAATCTCTTGACCCTGAGATCATCATAACCTGAGCTGAAACCTGGAGTCGGACACTTAACCAACTGAGCCACCGAGTTACCCCAATACTGACTATTTTATAAACACTGTACTACTTTATTTTCATCTATTTTGCCACCTTAGGTTTCATACATGTTTCAATGTACAGTTCTACCTAACTATAATGGGAGAAAGGAAAAGGAGCTAATTTCCCTTGATCAAATTCCTCCACATGAATTTATAATTTCTCATTTTTAATAATTATTGATATATTAGTAAGTCAATACTTTTAATGATATAACAGCATAAAGATTAAAATAGGACTGTTCATTTTACTGTCAACACTTATTCTTTCACTCTTCCCAAGGAAAAAGAAAACCTGATGTCATAATTAGTAATATGACAATAGTCTTAATATTTTAAGAAAGATATACTTTTCAATAGGAAATACTAATGAAAATCAAGATTATACAGAGGAAAATGTAAGGAAAAGAAATTTATAAACAAGGGATGGCTCGGTGTTTCAGTCTGCCTGAGTGTCTGCCTTCGGCATGGGTCATGATCCCAGGATCCTGGTTGAGTCCCACATCCAGCTTCTTGCTCAGCAGGGAGCCTGCTTCTATCTCTGCCTGCCACTCTCCCTGCTTGTGCTCTCTCCCTCTCTGACACAAAAATAAAATCTTAAAAATAAAGCACAAAAACTTAAAAAGTAGATCTCTATGTTACCTTCTCCAATTTTGTCTTTAATCTTAAACAGATTACCAAGCTGTGGCACAGCTTCATAAAGCTTCTCAATATCTTTTTTAACACCTATGAAGGAAGAATTTATAGTTATAATTAATGAGAGTATATTTTATACTTGTAAGTTAAAATAAACTCAATGAAATAAAATTCTAAAAATTAAATTACAAATTAAAAAATAGCTATGATAAAAATACTTAAAACCTCGTTAGATTACTATAACATGCACACCTCCTGAACAAACAGATGAAATTGGTTAAGTCCCAGAATCACACACATCAAATTTCTATTATTCTGGAATTACATACTAGCAGATACAATGCCACTGCAGATTACAACACAATAAAGAAGCTAAATTTAAAAAGTAAATAATCTGTCCTGCGATCACTAGATGGCATGACAAGGACACAGTGCAATCTTTCTGAAAACTATTTCTCTCCCCCGAAGACACAAACTCTTACATGCTTGGGACAGTTTTATATATTGAATATTCAGTGTATCTTCAGAGAGAAACATCTACTAAAGCTCTCAGGAATGCTGGAAATATTTTTAAAGAATTGTCCCAACTATCAATAGTATTCTCTATCCTTGAGAGCAAATATGAACATTGCTACTTTTAAATAAATATAAGCTCTTTACAAAAATATACATGGTTAAAATAAGGAGAGGCAGTAATACCAGTTGTGATAAACTACTGGATATAAAAGAAAACTACATACTTAGGAGTCACTGGATTTTATTACAATATCTAAGCCAAACATCATCTACTTTTTCAGTTATAATAATTTGAATAGTGTATATAATGGTTTAAGACATTTTCAAACCATTTTCACATGTATTACCTTTTCAGATCTTCACAATAGCACTGAGATATTGGCAGAACAGGAATTATCCTGATTTTCAGATAAGAAAACCCTACTCAGGGAAGTGAAATCGTCTGCCCATTTACCATTGTATTTTTAAAAACGCTCAGCAATGTCTAGTTTACAAAAATTTAACAAATATGGTGCAGCCCCTGTTCACTAGAAGCTCAGTCTAGTGGAAAGGACAGATTTTAAAAGCTCACACTGAATATAAGACAACAACTGTAATAAGACAGGAATGCATATATTACTAAATAGAAGGAGGGGGAGGGGAATGAACACATCCAAAGGTACCAGGAAGCTTTAGGTGACAGTTAAGCACAGTTTTGAAGCACTCACCAAGTAGGAAAAGTAGTTAAGTCAGTTTAGGAAGAAAGAAGTATGTATGTAAAGACATGGAAAAAGAAAAAGACATGGCTTATTTTGGGGGGAGAGGTGAGTAAGGGAAGTAATGAAATTCAATGTGGCTAAAGAAGGGAGACAGAGAATGCAAGTGAAAGCCATGAAAAATTTTTAAGCAGGAAGATGATAAGTAGAGGACGAATTTGAGGGGGAGGAAGAACAATATTAAGAACTTTCAGGAACTAGGGGGGCCTGGATGGCTCAGTCAGTTAAGTGGCTCTATTTGGCTTAGGGGTCCTGTGATCCAGTGTCACATGGGCTCCCTGCTCAGCGGGGATTCTGCTTCTCTCTCCCTCCTATCCCCGCCCCCTCATGCTCTCTTGTGTGAGTATGTGTATGACAACACACACTCTCGCTAATGAATAATAATTTAAAAAATACAGTTGGAACTATATAACAGGCCAAGAAGATCTAATCCAGTATTCTTTCCACTATATTCAATCCATATAAGGATTACTTTCCCATCTACTTCATAGTTGAAGTGGAGAAGCTTCATGGGTTTCAATACAAGAAGCAAGAATACAACCATAATTAAGCATACCAGTTTTGGAGATGGGAGGCCTAAATTAAAATCCTGGCTCCAATATTTAACAGGCAGTATGACCTTCCTTGAGCACACAGCTTACCACTTTGAGCTTTAGTCTCCCCTTACACAGAAAAGGGGTAATAACTATGCCCATGCCATTTTTAAATGAAATAATATACATAAAAGAAACTTTTAACACAATACCTGGCACATAGTAAATATTAAATAAAAGACAGTGGTAATTCTCAATGTTGTAATTATTGTTATTATTTCCTTAGCCCTTTTGCTTTTATTATTCCCTCTACTTGAAATCTTTTCCCCATATAATTTCATGTGGCTGGCTCAATGGTCAGTCTTCTCTGACTCCCTATTTAAAATAGCATTCCTCTCATTACTCCCATTACCCTTACTGTCTTTAGAGTACTTATCCACTATAAAATCATCCTGTTTGTTTGCTCTCAGCCTCCTCCCACTAGAATATAAGCTCCATCAGTACAGTTCCCTATCTGTATAATTTACCAGAGTACATTCAGCTCCTAGTTAGAACTGCCTGGGCATGTTTGTTCAATAAATGAATTATTACTCTCATTATGGGCATTCAGAGCTAGCTACAGGAAAAAAAAAAACAAAAATGAAAGTTTACAAGTTACAAGAGAGTGAAGTCAAAGACAGGAGCAGCTACTTCACTATCAGCTATCACACTACTTCACTCTAAAAACCAAAACCAAGGCCTGAAGGGAAAAGTCAGCTTTCTAGAAGTCATAGTTACAACAGTCAATTACAATCTTTCCTAATGACTATCAATTCCAACCAGCTTCAAATTCCAGTGTGACAGGAAAGGTTCTAAAATGGTACGTTCAATTTTGTATTATATTTCCTTGATTCTGAAACACAATTTTTAAAACTCTGGAAAAATTGGGATGCAACCTACAATTGTCTGTCAGCATCAAAACTTACAGAACAATATCAGTACCTTAAAAAAAATCCAAGGAATCATAAAGGAATATTCACATTTAACCCTTAAACATGAATGGTCGTAGGGAGAAGTTGTAAAGGTGGTGAAGAAATCAAATATAGGCCAACTCTACATAACTGGGCTCATATGAGTCCATTAACAATGGCTTAAAAAAAACTCGGGCGCCTGGGTGGCTCAGTGGATTAAAGCCTCTGCCTTTCGCTCAGGTCATGATCTCAGGGTCCTGGGATAGAGGCCCGCATCAGGGTCTCTGCTCTGCAGGGAGCCTGCTTCTTCCTCTCTCTCTGCCTGTCTGTGATCTCTCTCTGTGTCAAATAAATAAATAAAATCTTAAAAAAAAAAAAACAAAAAAACCTCTTCAAAGAATTTCTGCAGCACCAATGTATGAGAATATTGAGGAGGGGGATGGGAATAGGATCTCAGTGAGTCTGAGTACTAAAATTGATTCAGGAGAAAGATACGAAATGTTTGTTTCCTTTTTAATTATGTACCAGAGATATACAGTTACTTGTCTAATTAGATCTAAAAGAATGCTTTCAAAAAGCGTAAAATAAAAATTCTAGGTGATAAGAAAGCATTGCACCATAGTATAACCAGCAGCATTTCTGAACTGTATATAAAAAGGTGTATCTGACAATCAATGATATTTATATATGATGAAATATGTTAAGAAGCCTGTTTGTAGGGGCACCTGGATGGCTCAGTTGGTTGGGCATCTGCCTTTGGCTCAAGTCATGACCCCAAGGTCCTGGGATGGAGCCCCATATTGGGCGCCCTGCTCAGTGAAGAGTTGCTTCTCCCTCTCCCTCGGCCCCTCCCTCTGCTCTCTCTCTCTCAAATAAAATCTTAAAAAAAAAAAAAAAAAAAAAAAAGGCCTGTTCGTAGTATTTTTTTTTAAAGATTTTATTTATTTATTTGACAGAGAGAAACACAGCCAGAGAGGAAACACAAGCAGGGGGAGTGAGAGAGGGAGAAGCAGGCTTCCCACAGAGCAGGGAGCCTGATGCAGGGCTCAATCCCAGGTCTCCGGGATCATGACCTGAGCCAAAGGCAGTCGCCTAACCAACTGAGCCTCCCAGGCACCCTGTCTGTAGTATTTTTATTAGTAAATGTATTAAAGTGTTTGTGAGCATGTTTTGTTGTATGTGTATATATGATTAATAACCACCAAAAGTTTTATAGTGGTATGATAGAGTTGTGCTGTCTACTAGTTTCTTGTGGCTATTTAAGTTTAAGCTAAAATTTAAAAAAATTAAAAATTTCCTCACACTAGCCACAGGTGACAACAGAGACATTTCATTATCACAGAAGGTACTATTGGACTGCTGAAATACAAGAAAGCCCAGATTCAACTCTTATCACTAAACCATATTAATTAATGTCCCGTTTCTTAACCTGTAAATCAAAGGGGTCAGATTAGATGAAGTTTACTTCCAAGTCTATGGGTTCCATATTTTGGAACTTCCCTCTGTAGTAGCTTGGGCTGGCACTGAGTAGTAGACATGCAGAGTAACTATTAGAAATCACCAGAGAGGGGCACCTGGGTGGCTCAGTCGTTAAGTATCTGACTTCAGCTCAGGTCTCATTCCCAGGGTCCTAGAATCAAGCCCTGCATGGGCTCCCTGCTTGCTTCTCCCTTTCCCACTCCCTCCCTCTGCTTGTGTCACCCCCTCACTGTCTCTCTCTCTCTCTGTCAAATACATAAATAAAAATTTTTTTAAAACATCAACAGAGAAAAATAAGGAACTACTGTAATGCACAAGCCATGTGAATGACTATGTAAGCTCAATGTGCTTTCATACCACTCACTTGCTATGTACTTAACCTGTCTTTATAAAACTCAAAATATGCTCAGTTTCCTGTCACTACACAACAACTGACATTTTTAAACAACAGTATAACTTTCTGACAACCAAACTGAATGCAAAATCTCCAATTCTAAAGTGGAGATGAGAGTCAAACAGCAGAAGACAGCATTAATGTTAAACAATAGAAAATACTACTGAAGGCAGAGATGAATGAACATATACTTTGAGGACTAGGGCAAGACTGTGAAAGTCTACAAGCCAAAAAAATTAAATGCCTATATTTTAAACATAAAGGTCTAGGCTTCTGTTTTGAAATTTTAAGTAAAATTTTTTTCCCTCCTATGTAATATATTCAAGTGGCTTTAATACAGCCACTATACCGTTTTTATCATTCCTGGCCTTTCTCATCTATGTGTAACATAGAGTGATCCTGTGAAAGCTAAGTCACCATGTCAACATTTTGCTCAACCTCAGTAATAGTTTCATAACTTGCTTCATATAAAAGCCAAGGAACTACCTCCTCTCCTTACACCTCTCTGCCATCACTCTCATCACCCTCCAGCTTCCAGTCACAAGCACCTCCTTGCTCCTCCTAAATGCTAGGCACACTACCATCTCAGGGCCTTCTCCCATGCTGTCTCCTCTGCCAGGAATGCTCTCCCCCAGTTATCTACACAGCTCACTCCTTTATCACCTTCAAGACTTAGTTCAAATGTTACCATACTGAAATCTTCTCTGACCAATTACTAAAATCACAATCTTCACTTCCAACACCCCATATCTCCACTTCCCTTCCAAATTTTCTTCACAGTACTAACCATTTTTGAATATTTCTTTTATTGTTTATCTTTCCCCTAGATTGAGGGCATTGATTTTTATCTGTTTTATGCACTGATTTATCCTAGCACCTTAGAGAAGTAACTGCACATAATAAACATTTAATATTCATCATATAAATGAAACGATTTCCATTACTTACCAAGGAGTAAAACTAAAACTCTAGGAATATATGTGATACTTATTCTGGAGCTTCAGGTATTGACTGACTTACATCTTCTTAAGCTAGGAAGATCATATAATTTAGCCCAAACTGAGGCACTCTTGAGAGTGAAAAGGGCCGCTAATAATAATGACAGTGTGAAAACAAGCATACTAGATCTGTCCCAGGCAAATCGTATGGCACCTATAATCCATTTTAGTAGTGTGAGCTAAGAGCATCCATATAACACACCAAATGCATGCCTTATGGTACAGTTCAACAATACAGAGGAAAATAAATATTTGATACAATATTGTACTTTGTTCTTTGGAGCATTTTTCTTAATAGGTAAAAATGGAAAACAATCCAAAAGTTCAATTAAAAAGGTAATTACAGCATACTATGTAATGAAACATTAGGCAGTCAATTTAAATCAAGATACAGATTTAATAACATAAGAAATGTTCAAGTTACATATTGCTAAGTAAAAAAATAAAAATTAGAAATATGTTGGTTACATTCCTAATTTATTTTTTCTTAAATGTACCTCCGTGGTACATTGTCTACAGTGTCAATATTTGTATAGTGGGATACTGTTTCCTTATTCTGGCTTTCTATACTTCCTAAATTTTCTTCAATAAGCATTTATAATTTTTTATCAAAAAAAGAGCTATAAAGAGCTGACAAATATCCCAAAACAAAGGATCATGTTATTCATCCATTACATTAAGTATTTTACTTTATATCCTTGCATTAAGTCATTCACTGGGGGCATGTGGGTGGCTTGGGGGCACCTGGGCATCTGTCTTCGGCTCAGGTCATGATCTCAGGGTTCTGGGATCGAACCCCAAGTCTGGCTCCCTGCTCAGTGCGGAGTCTGCTTCTCCCTCTACCCCTCCCCTGCTTGTGCTCTCTCTCAGATGAATAAATAAAATCTTTAAAAGAAAATAAACTATTCAAGTATTTTCAAGCACTTACTATGTGCTAGACACTATTAGGTTCTGAGAATACAAAGATATATAAAAAGTTCCCACTTTTTCAGAAGTTACTCCATCAAGGGAAAGTAAATCATGTTAGATCATGAGACAGTTATGGGCCTGGATCTCAACAGCTTCACTCCTGACTAAAGCTGTTTTTGATATAACCTTAGCCTTTACTGAGTTATTAGAAAAAAGTATGACTAAAATTTCAGCACGTTTTATCAATTATCAAAGGTACTGCTTTTATAAGGCTCAATGTTCTGATACATAAAAGCCCACAAAACTTTAAAATAAAATTCATCTCTCTGTATTTCCCAGATTTTCAGAATATTAGAACAGAAGCTTTCACTTGAACATAATACTAGAACTAAGTCAAATCCATCTGTTCAAACACTCTGCCTAATGTACAACATATACCAGGAGCTGTATGAGATACTGCCTTCAAGGGGCTCTCAATATAACTAAAGACAAAATACACAGAGTGCTAAAAAATACAAAAATGACACAATGATGACTCTGCTATTGTATTATGTGTCCAATGACATAGGGGAAAGCTGAATTGTGAATAACAGAAAAAACGGAAGAGAGACAGCATCCATGAAACTGGATGAAGCAGCATTTTTTTTTTAAAGATTTTATTTATTTGACAGAAACACAGCTAGAGAGGGAACACAAGCAGGGGGAATGAGAGAGGGAGAAGCAGGCTTCCCACAGAGCAGGAAACCTAATGCGGGGCTCGATCCCTGAACTCTGGAATCATGACCTCAGCCGAAGGCAGACGCTTCATGACTAAGCCACCCAGGCACCCCTGAAAGTGGCATTTTAAGATTAGTGTAGTAGCAGTATACCAGATGAACTGGAGGATGGAAAAGAAGTGAAAGCACGCAGTATAGATAAGAAACTTCATTGCAATTCAGGAGCAAAGTGTAAGGGAACGAATTACTATGGTGGAAGTGTGGATGGAAAGAAGCAATGCCATATATATTAAAAGAAGATAAAGGTGGGTAACCAGATACAGGGGGCAAATACAAATCACAAGTGAAGACATCTTTAAAGTTTTAAGCACAGGTATCTGGAGTAATAGTGGCTTTTATTGCCAAAAATAGGGACATCAGAAAAGGTAGTCATTTTGGGGCGCCTGGGTGGCTCAGTCGTTAAGCGTCAGGCCATCATCCCAGAGTTCCAGGATTGAGTCCCACATCAGGGTCCCTGTTCAGCAGGAAGCCTGCTTCTCCCTCTCTCACTGCCTCTGATTGTGTTCCTCTCTAGCTGTGTTTCTCTCTGTCAAATAAATAAATCAAAATCTTTACAAAAATAAAAAAAAGAAGAAAAGAAAAGGTACTCATTTCGACACCAAAAAGCAAAATCAAGTGATGTCATTCTTCTAGGGTGTTACTGAAGTCTATTTTGTAGTGGATAAGTATATATTACGGATACAAAGTCAAAATTAGTCTCTTTGGACAAGCACTAAATATGTTTAAAACAAAGACAGAAAAGAAGATTTTGCTACCTTTTAGGAAAAAGAAAAATGGTCAACTGGAACTGTAAGGGTCGACCACCCAAGAGGGCAGTCAGCTGGGAGCCTTGGAACGCCACACCTGTCAAGGAAGACTCTGAGAGACCAGTTCCATGCAAAAGCAAAGGGTTTATTCGAGCATGCTCGGGCTCACAGCCTGACCCCAAACCGGTCAGCGGCTGGGAGCCCCGAGTTCTTTTGGGGGTGGCCTTATATAGAACTACATTGTCCGTTACAGCAAAGCCCGCGCATCGACCATACATTTCATCAATCATTGCAAGCTGCGTTTGTGCATTTTCCAGGTTGCCAAGGATGGCGGTTTCGGTTGGGAGCTTTGAATGGGTTGCCAAGGGTGGCAGTTTGTGTTGGGTCCCTACCACTGTACGTTGGAGTTACATCCGGGAGGGTGGAGGCCCTACAGCAGCCTTTCAGAACTCCCCTATTTAACAAGTATTTCTTAAATGCCTACTATGTCCCAGGAACTGCTACAGCAGGAATGAAGGTCCATATTTTAGTGTACAAGATCAAGTATTGTTTGTTCCCCTCCTTCTCACTTCAGGGTCTGGATTAGGGTCAAACAACACGTCATAATATACATGGAGAAACAGTGCTTTATTATTGCTAAACCATTTATTTTTGTCAGGGAATTCTGCTTTTCTTTTTTTTTTTTTTTAAAGATTTCTTATTTATTTGACAGAGAGAAACACAGCCAGAGAGGGAACACAAGCAGGGGGAGTGAGAGAGGGAGCAGCAGGCTTCCCGCCGAGCAGGGAGCCCGATGTGGGACTCGATCCCGGGTCTCCGGGATCATGACCTGAGCCGAAGGCAGTTGCTCAACCAACTGAGCCACCCAGGTGCACGGACTTCTGCTTTTCAATACTTTAACTGAAAATCCCTCCAAAAACTCCTCTAAATCCAAGTTTAATGCAATACGGTGAGTAGAGATTAAGAACACAGACAGGCCTAGAAAAAAGAAATTCTAGTTTGGGTATCAACGAACTGTGTTCTTGGATAACCAATACTTAGGCCTTAGTAACTTCATTTATAAAATGACATGGATGGTCTATAATCCTAAATAGCAATCCAATTCTAAATCTAGATCTCAGGATGCTTTACTGATTTATAAAATGCTCCCATATAAATATACAACTCACTTTACCACAAGGAAGTTCCCTTTTAAAAAAAGAGTCGAGGGGCGCCTGCATGGCGGCTGAGTCATTAAGGGTCTTTCTTCTCAGGGCATGATCTTGGGTCCCAGGATAGAGCCCTGCATTGGGTTCCCTGGTCAGCAGGAAGCCTGCTTCTCCCTCTCTCACGCGCCCTGCTTGTGGTACCTCTCTAGCTGTGTTTCTCTGTCAAATAAATAAATACAACCTTAAAAAAAAAGAGTCAAAATCACAGAATTGTTGCCTGCACATCCTTAGAATTAAACACATACCTGGTAGTTTAAAATTCTGCTCATGTTTTTTGAACGAGCCATCCGCCTGAACCTGGTCACGCTGGGGAGAAAAAGCCATTGGTTCATCCATCGGAATCCCCAAAGTCGCCTCCATCACAAAACACCTGGGATGCAAAATGCCATCTAAGGGGTCATGTCCACAGAGGGAACAAAGTAGCTGTGAAAATTAGAGTACTGGAGAAGATGAGAAGTTTAAATCACTCACTGAACCAAGCGCTAAAAAATGCGACACTGTCCTAAAGGAGCAAACATTTAAAAGTGCACCATAGGTCTAAAACCCCAAAGGTGGGAAACCTGTGGGCCATTTCTAAGGATTCCATTTGCTTCACTTTTACCTTTCAAAAACACAAGCAGAGGGAACGAGGGGAAAATGTCCTAGGCAGGGGAGCCACCTCGCCGGCCGGCGGTGCAGAAAAGGGTGTTGGTGGGACCTGGGGCAGCAGCCAGCTCCGGCACGAGCCAGATGGAGAACAGGGGTGCTGGGACCGGTTGGGGTAGGCCTTGCGGGGAGAGCGGTCTGACCCGTGGGAGAGGGCTGAGGGAGGAAATCGTTTGACTACTCAATAAGGGAGGTCTAGGAGGCTCGTCCAAGGCCCCATGCAGCTGTTGGAGAACTGATCTGATATAGGCCACGAGCGCCGGGCAAAGAAAGAGAAACGGGAATGAATGGGGTCCTTCTAGGAGCACCGGCCGCGAGCTCAGCCAGGAAGGGCCTTCCTCCCAGAGACCCGAGGGCGAACGGGATGCTTAGTGCGCAAGCGCAAGGCTTTCCCGCCGTGGGTCAGCGGGATCCGAAGGGGTCGGGAGGGGTTACTGCGCAGCGACAAAACCGAAGCGCGATTCAGAATTCGTCTCTAATTCCTCATAATCCGTCTCTAATTCCTCATAATCCCGCGCCATGAAACAAACGATGGGAAACTCACAGTTTAAGGGAATACGACTCCTGTGGCTCCCCAGATGCCTGGGTAGGCGCCTCCAAGACCTCCCCACCTGGAGAATCTGCCAAACGCGCCTGCGCAACACTTCCCGCCTCGCCGCTTCTGGTTGCTCATGCGCACTGTAAAGCCCTTGGAGTCGCGGAATCTGCTACTGGGCGCTTGCGCAGGAGGGTTGGGTTTCTTCTCCTAGGCTGTGGTTGGCTGAAAAAGCGGTTACAGAAATTAATGCCCGGGAACAATTCTTTGCTTAAAAAAATAGTGAACCTTAAGGTTAAGGATCCAGCACTATTTTCAGGAAAGATAATTAAGAGACAGAAAGGTCTCTGGTTCTAGAAGTTCTAGCACATCTGACATACCGTGGCCGCACAAGACACTGGGCACTGTGTGAATAAAAGATGGTCCCTTTCCTGAACCCCCGCTTTTCACTTATTTTTGTTGAGTGTTCCACTAAATTAAAAGAAACAAAAAATGCAGCTGCTGGTTGTTTATGATATTGTTGCAGAAATAAGCCCAGTGACATTCAAACATTCATTCATTCATATTGAGCCCATGGCTGTGAAGCAGGTTTCCAGAGACGGGTTAAACCCTGAACACTACAGAAAAACATCAACCCTGTATGAAGCAAAATTCCAGTAAGGAGAGGACAATAAAGAACACATTTCTACGAGATATTTATTAGTGTTTTGAAGGAAATAAACGGAAGGATGTGTTAGTGACTAGAAAAGAAGTGCCATGATGGGAGCCTATAGGGAAAGAGAGGACCAGGCAAAGGATAGAGCAACTGCAGGGTAAGAATGAACTTGGTATGTTAGGGTGGTTGTAAAGGAAGGGTGTAAATTCACAGAAAAAATCAACATCTGACAAAGCCACTTTATGACCATCATAAATCAAGACAAAAATAAAAGATTTTTTTTTGTAATTTTATCTGTAACCATATCTGAATGTAGGCAAAACATAAACAATGTCTGAGCCACAAAAATGAGCAAACATTTTCCTATCCTGGCTAATATGAGTGGCTGCTACTGCTTTACTAATTATAGTTTTAACCTCAGCCCATTAGATAATCCTCAGTCCTTCTAGATAATACTTATTAAAATATCCAATTATAAAATTACTCCTGCCTCCTACAGCTTCCAATCCAGAGCAAAGTCCTTCCTTGAACCCTCCCCTAAATCATCTAACAAGTCCAAATTTCTAACACCCCCTTACTAAGATGCCCAAAATTCTCCATGGTGTGTATTCTCACCTACTAAAACACTAAACCCAGCTCGTTCAACTATAGTTTTGTTCCCAGTTGTTTTTGGTCAGTGGGCATTGACAATAATCAAGTCTGAGAGGCCTATTAGATATCCAAATGATAACGTCAAGTAATCAGATGGATATATTGGCCTGAGTCTAGGCTGGAGACATATAATTAATATTTATAAGTTTACACATGAAACCTAAAACTTGGGACTACTTGGGATTATCTAGGCAGACTATAGACAGAACTGAGCTATGAGAACCTCCAACATTTCAAAGTTGGGCAAAGGAAGAAGAACTAGCAAGAGACTGAGAAGGAACAGCCTGTGAGGTAAGAAGTTGATGTCATAGAAGTCAAGAGAAGGAAGATTTACAATTGAAAGGAAGTGGTGAACGATAGCAAATGTTGTATAAGTCATATAGTGAGAACACAAAATGAACAATGATTTGGCAACATAGCAATCATTAGAGTCTCTGGCAAGAATAATTTCAGGGTATGAGACAGAAAGACTGAAGAAGAAAAGATGAACAAGTGTGGGCAAGTCTTAAAGTTTTATTTCTTTGGTTGTTTTCTTGGAGTTTTCTTGGAAGGGGATAAAGATCAGAGAAATAGGATAGTTAAATAGAGCAAGTGAAGTTTTTTGTTAACATTGTGTTGACAGATAAATGCCTATATTATGGTGGGAATGATGTAGTACAGAGAGAAATTGTTGATGTTGTAGAAAAAGGGAATACTTACAAGAATGAAATTATCGGGGAGAATGAAGGAATGGATCCAAAGCATAAGTGGGCCTTTGAAAATAACCTATCTAAAAACAAAACAAAACAAAACAAAACAAAAAACCAAAAAACAAAACCCACAAAAACAAAAACAAAAAAACCAACCTAAGTTTCCATCCTGTCCTTTTAATAGGAGGGAAAAACAGAAGATGAATTCAGATGCAGATGGTTTGTGTATGGGTGGGAAGATAAAGTAGTTCCTACCAGATCACATGCATTTTCTTAATAAAATAAGATGAAGTTTTCAGCTGAGAGTGAAGCAAAAGGAGCAGAAGAGGATGAAGGAGTGAGAAGACAGGAGATATATTCTGAGAAGGAGAAGTTGAACTGTGGAAAGATTTTGATATTGCCAAGTGGATTGAGTGCCTATTTTCAATTTAAAGTGAGTCCAGATGGCATAGTGGTATGATTTTTTCAATTAACCTTCAGTCAAGAGAAAGCAGACACGGAAAAGAATGGTTGGATTTAACTGAGGATGAATATCACACAGGGACAAGTGAGGGTATTTATAAGAAAGGATTGTAATGATGCATCATAGAATTTTGAAGAGGAAAGAAAGCTTATAGGAAGGTGATAGATACTGATATATAGATTGACAGATCGATACATAGATAAAAAGTTCTGGGAACTATGGATTAGAACTCTGTAATCTAAGAATTGGTATAATTGAAGTATAAGGTTGAACTAAAGGGATAGAGCTAGTAGATGGTGCATAGAATGGTGAAAATTGGGATCTCGGAGATAACAGCGTTTGAGAAGGTAATTAACTTTGCTGGAGAAAAAGATCTGATTTAGTGGAAAAATACTGCATTATCCTGAGCCCAAAACCCATGCTCAGGCCAGGGAGATATCAATTATTTTGTCCAATCCACTTTCTCCCCATGCAGTAAGTAATATCTCCTCCTCTGGGTTCCATTAGTATTTTATGCATGCTGCCATTTCAGCATGCAGGCATAGGAAAGACATGAAGAATCTGGGCCCTACCACAGACCTGTGAAGCAGAATTTTTAGTAAAATAGCCTACCCATGTTATTTGTATGATCTCTAAAGCCTCAGAAGTGCTATTCTAGAACACTGGTTCTCAATCTTGCCTGCACATTAGAGTCACCTGAGAAGCTGTTAAAATTCTGAAGCCCAGACTATACCTCAGATCAATTACATCAGAAATTCTGATCCCACCCCCAGATCCAAACATCAAAGTCTTTTAAAGCTCCCCCATTTGACTCCAATGTGCAATAGGGTGAAAACCACTAATTTAGATTTGGTCACCTTAATCTGTAAGGCTTGTTGTCATAATTCTTGCTAAAGTTATTTCCCCTCATTTTAATCATATAATTACCTTTGTGGTCATTAACCTCTCCTTTGTATCTTTTACACTAAGTGCACAGTAACTACTTAAACTTATTTGAATGACTGTATCTTGTGTCTCAAATTGTTTATAAGCTTTATGCCAGGTGCATTACTCAATATCTGAGTGAGAGACACTCAGTCTCTATTTAAAAAATGTGAAAAGGACAAAATGCTTGCTTGGTTTTGCTGGAGGGATTGAGTTAGATAAAGGGGGATAAGACATGTAAAGTGCTTAGCCTAGTAAACCCATGTTAGCTCATTAAATTTATATTCAGTATTTTTTCTTCTTTTCCTGCGTCCTATCCCCAGTGCTGTCCATAAAGTAGAGACACAATAAATGGCTATGGAATTAATGAACAATTAGAGTTTAGGTTTTATTATTTTTTTTAATTTTTTACTTTTTTTAAGAGAAAGTTTTACTTTTTATTACAGAGTGGGGATGGAGGGGCAGAAGCAGAGGGAGAGGGGAAATCTTAAGCAGACTCCATACCCAGCACAGAGCCCACTGTAGGGCTTGATCTCACAACTCTGGGATCATGACCTGAGCCAAAAACAAGAATTGGACACAACTAACTGAGACACCCAGGTGCTCCTAGAGTTTAGGTTTTAAATGGCTGGTTGCATTTTTATCTCCAGGAGCAAAAAGAAGATGGGTTGATTTAATGATTATTGAATTTTAATTATAAAATTCAGTTTAGGGGCACCTGGGTGGCTCAGTTGGTTAAGCGACTGCCTTCGGCTCAGGTCATGATCCCGGAGACCCAGGATCGAGTCCCACATCGGGCTCCCTGCTCGGGGGGAAGCCTGCTTCTCCCTCTCTCACTCCCCCTGCTTATGTTCCCTCTCTGGCTGTGTTTCTCTCTGTCAAATAAATAAAATCTTAAAAAATAAAATAAAATAAAATTCAGTTTAATAATATCAAATGGGCATATAATTGACATTTAATTATTAAATAAAAATTTAATAATTGTTGACTCGTGGTTTGAATTAGTAGTTGTTACTTAGGGATGTTGATAACTATGTAACAATGTTTTCTTTAGGGTCAGACCAATTCCTTCACTGTTTTTCCTTCACAGCAAGGTTAATTCAACCTCCATAGTGGTGTGTGTGTGTGTGTGTGTGTGTGTGTGTGTGTGTGTGGTGATTTTTAGCTTTTGTGTGTATCGATGCATCCTCCAAAGTTTGGAGGCTCCATTTGCCCAGATATCCCAGCTCAGGATCTGTTCTTTTGCTAATTCATGGTTAACTCCTTGTGGACCACCTACAAGTAAACTATGTGGTTTTGTTTTCTAATTATTGAACAATTTAGTTCCTTATTAAATATACTTTCATATTCTCTGAAGTACACTGCTCATATGTGCATTTCATGCTCCAACTTGACTGCAATCTTGTGGACCTGGTCTTCTATGGATTTCCTTTATTCTTCATAGCACTTAATTCCATACTGGCCCCATGGTAGGTGTTTTACTAATGTTTTTTTGCAGTTATCATCAACATGTCCTGAGTTTTTTAAGTTTTTATTTTAATTTTTTAGTTACCATACAATGTTATATTAGCTTATGGTGTACAATATATGTACTGAGTTTTTAAGCCTATGTAAATGAACTCGTATTCTGAGGAGGGGGTTTGTATATCCAGTAGTAAAGAAGGATAGTCAGAAGAAAGGCAGGTAGGGACTAGTCCCTCCCCCTGCCTGAGTGAAAGCACCCTTAAAGGGATTTTATACCACCCTGGAAGGAGCCCCCCCTTTCCGCATGATAGGTAAATGATAACAACCTGCAACCTGGTTGGGTGACAGGCACATAGAGTGTTAATCATATTAAAACAGCCCATCAATAAGCCCATAAAACCTCCCAGACTTACGAACTCCAGCAGCAACCCTCTCAGGTCCCCTCCCTCTTCAGGAGTATTGTACTGTCACTTGATAGGAAGGCTCATCAGACTCTGCATGGCTGCCCACCACTCTTCCTCTGGTCTACCTTGTTGTTTTTTTAAAGCAGCATGATCAAGAACCATGGACACTAAAGGAAAAGAAATCCTATAAGAGTAGATTGTTTTCTCTTTCCTTCATTTCCACAGGAGATAGTTAAGGCCTACCAAGAGGGGGAAACGGAGGGTTGGGGACTGAGATTTAAAAGAGACAGAAGCAGAAACCATTGGAATAGGAATCTGGAGGTAGTTTTATTTCAAAGGCATGGAAAGCTCTGCAATGATTTTAGACAACAGATATCAGAACAGGACTTCTTTTTTTTAAGATTTTTTTTTTTATTTGACAGAGGGAGAGGGAGAGACAGTGACAGAGGGAACAAGCTGGAGGAGTCAGAGAGCGAGAAGCAGTCTTCCCACCGAGCAGGGAGCAAAATGTGGGGCTCCATCCAGGACCCTGGGGATCATAACCTGAGCTGAAGGCAGATGCCCAACGACTGAGCCACCCAGAACAGGGCTTTTTACATAGATCCTTCCATGGTTCTATATGGTGTCAGAAAAAAAACAATGACTATGTAAAATAACTGTTCTGAATTCTTCATCTTCAAAGATAAGATATAGGGAATACAAAGGGGAAGCAAGAAAGAAAGTGGAAGTAGAAAAGGAAATTAACTGTTATAGGGTGCGCTCAGTGAATCACCGCCAACACCATTAAGGGTTAAACGACGAGAGGTTTATTATAGCTGGCCAGCGACCACTGGCTAGAGTCCGATATCTGGATCTCTGCGAGGGCCCCAATGCTAGGGCGGTCTGGGTTTTTAAAGAGATGAAATCTGCCCTGGTGGTCATGTTTCCAAAGAAACGAAACAAACCTTGGTGGGTATGTCTCCAAAGGAACAGATATATCCAGGTGGATACATCTCCAATCAATAGCAAAGCGACAGCAGTAAGTTTACTTTACAGAAGCAGGAGTAGCTGGTTATGCACGATAGTTCAGTGAGATGATTTATTACAGCTTTGTAATGGGCCAGGGCTGGTTGGGTGCTTTCCAGCTCTGAGTTCTGGGAAATGTTTATATTGTTGGGCTCACCTAGGGTCAGATGTCCTAGTTAGCCTCACAACTGCCATTTTGGGTATCTGGTGACCATTTAACATAACTTGTGAAAGTACAGACCCCTGTGCTGACTTTAATCTTATTATTCTAGATGTCCTGTAAGAAAGGGAAAAAGTAAATGAGCGAGGGAGTGAGGGTCCTTCAGAAGGACCTCCCCTCCAAAAGGAGGGGACAATCATGTTGGTAGGTCCTATCCACTGGAGGGGGAGGTGGAAGCTTTGAGTGGAGAAATGACTGAGCAGTGCTTCTAGGAAGACTGCTTCCCAAGCCTGGCAAGATGGCCAGGGGCAGGGAGGGACCAGGTGGGCTGGACAATGGGACAATGGGTACCTCATCACTAAAAAGGGTCTCCCCAGTGCTTTGGTGCTCCATAAGACACTCCCCCCCCTGGAATCTTTGCATAATTCCTGCCTGGGTTAGAGGGGGATGCAGAAAATGAATTGCCTACCATCTCAGCAGAATGATGTCTCAGAGGCAAATTAAATTGGATTCAGATGAATAAATGCAGCAGCTTTTTGAATAGCTGAGCTGGAAGTCAAACTTGCTTCATGAGTTCACACAATAGCAGGTAAGTCAGAACGTATAATTCTACTCTTCATGTCCCAAAGCATGTGCATTTTCCAGTTAGAGGGACAATTAGGCCATTGTCTATCTGGGCTGGGGCATATGGTACAATATGGCCCCAAGTCTGCTATGTTTATCCAGTTGTGTTAAAAATATTTCCCTGTCAGCAGACCTCTTCTCACTCCCTTCCCCTTAACACAGCTCCCTCTCAAAACTTTTACTCCTGAGTGCTAAGTAAAGCAGAAATTTACTTGACATATAAGGAGTCATTTAGGGGTTTCCCCCAAGGTAGCTAAGAGTGAATTCTATAGTGTCAGAGTCACACAGCCCGGAAAAAGGAATAAACTTTATTGGGAGAGTTATTAGCTAATGGTGAGTGAGAGAAGCTCTGGGTCTCTTGTTACTCGTGAAATTGTGGGTCTGTGCTGCGCAAGGCTTACCCTGCACTCCTATCGTTCTTCTTTCTTACAGGGAACGCATGGGGACAATCTCAGTGGGAATCAAAGTACTTGGGCATCAGGCAGTCTGTGTTTAGGTAGATTCTAAGTGATTACAGACAACTTATCTGGGAAAACCTGGTACCCGAGCACGTGGAGATCTCGGGGCTGGTGGAAATTTGAGTTGGGTACAACCTCTCCCTCTGGGAAAGTAGGGATTCCCTGTCATTGTATGGTCAACTCAGAGTAAGTTCCCAGCAGAGCTTTCACAAAATTCTGTTCATCTTCCTTTTTCCTGGTGGGAGCACCTACTAAAAGGAAAAGTTATTGGAAGTGTTATCCCCTTTCCACTATTTTTTGCCTCCACTATTAAGTGGTGGTACTCAGGAAGTCCTCAAAGATAGATAAGCTAGGATAAAGATAAAATATATACACAACTTTTGAATATGAACAGAAATTTTCTTTTAGGGCAATAGCTATAAATTTAATATTTCTGCCCCCCCCCTTTCACAGGTTGATTTTGAAACCTAATCCCCACTGTGATGGTGTAAAGAGGTGGTGCCTTACAGAGGTGATTGGATCCTGGGAGGGAGTGCTGTGGTTGGAATTATTGTCCTTATAAAGAAACCGCACAGAACTCCCTCGTCCCTTCTGCCAGGTGAGGGCACAACAAAACCAGGAAAATGTTCTCATCTGTCTGGTCCTTGATCTTGGACTTGCCAGCCTCCAGAAATGTGAGAAATAAATGTCTGTTGTTAACCCACTAATCTACAGTGGCTTTGTTAATAGCAGCCTGAATGGACTAAGAGAAAATAGGTACATGAAATAAACCTCCGTATTATAAAATAAAATTCTACACACTCGTTGTAAAATATATTTGGGACAAAACACTTGGCATTTCAAGGGGAAATACTATTTCAAAAATAAAACTATGGGGTATCTGGGTGGCTCAGTCAGTTAAGCATCTCCTTTCAACTCAGGTCATGATCCCAGAGTCCTGTGGGATTGAGTTCCTCATTGGGGTCGCTGCTCTGTGAGGAGACTGCTTCTGCCTGTGTGCCTCGCCCTGCTTCTGTTCTCTCTCTGACTCTCTCTTTCTCTCTCAAATAAATAAATAAAATCTTTAAAAATATAAAAATATAAATGATTTAAAAGTTAAAGAGCTGTCTGTGAGTCAATCTTGAAACTGCAGTGGAACAGCAAGGATTTTTGAAATATTAAATGAATGAACCCTAGTAACGAAAGAGGGGAAAATGACTGCCTTGGAGGAAAACACAGATTAAATAAAACATTTAAAGCTTCTGGTAGCACTCATAGAAGACACCTAACATTTAACTAGTTTATTAATTCAATAAATATTTTCTCATACTTGTGCCTAGCCATTAGAATAGTTCCTGTCATATGGAGATGGCTAAGAAGAGGACTCCTTCTGGGACACCTGGGTGGCTCTGTCGGTTAAGCATCTGCCTTTGGCTCAGGTCATGATCCCAGGGTCCTGGGATCGAGTCCCTCATCAGACTCCCTGCTCAGTGGGGATCTTGCTTTTTCCTCTGCCTGCTGTTCCCCCTGCTTGTGCTTTCTTGCTCTCTCTCTCTGTGACAAATAAATACATTTAAAAAAGGAAAACTCCTAAGTGGCTTGAAGTCTATCTAGGGGTTGAAAAAGGCAGATTTCATATTCATCCTTCATGACCTGGCTTTAAGCACCTCTTTCTCATGGAAACCTCACCAATTGAGCAGGTTAGGTCTCTAGCTGTATGCTTCCATAGCATCCTGTACTCTTTACCGATTTTGTTACAATTACTCATTAATGTTGATCTTCCTCATTAGACTTGTTATCTGTCATAATAGGGATGAGTCCTGTCTTGAACATGTGCTCTGAAGCTGGACTGTCAGCATGCCTTTGGGCAACTTAACCTCTCTGGGATTTAGTTGCTTCATTTATGCAATGGTGATGGTAGGAGTACATACTTCACAAATTTGTTGATCAGTTAAATAAATTAACAAATGTATGTTGTTTAGAACAGTGCCTGGCACATAGTGAACTGTATGTATTAGCCAAGATGACGTAGGTGATGATGAGGTTCCCTAGCACATGTATTCATTAGGTCAGTAAATATTTGTCAAATGTTATTGAATTTCGTCAAATGAGTGAGTAAAATGGAATAAGTGCACAGAAGAATGAGTTATTAACTCTGAATCCAAGAACTTTTTCTGGGAAAATTGAAGTCCAAGCTGAGTTTTGCAAAATTTATGAGTTTACCAGCAAGTAAATAGAGGGAGGGAAGAGGCATTTTCTTAGCCACTGAAAGAGAACTGATACAGACAAATGTGTTCAGGGAAGCATAAGCTGTTTAGTGTTATTTCAGCACAAATAGGAAAAGATTGGAGTGAGATGAGCTAGAGAGTAGAAACAGACCTCATCACAAACCTTCTTGTGTGTTATTCTCAAAATGGGTAATAGCAGGATAATAAAGGTGTTAAACGAGGGTAAGAAAAATAAAGACTGAGTTTTATTAGGATTACTTTGGGGAGACTATAGAAATTAAACAATAGGAGAAAGAGGCTATAATGGGGTGACTTATTCAATAAATGTTTAGAGTCAGCAGGAGCAAGAACTTGAAATAGACCTGAAATGGTCTCTTTTTGGAGAAGCTTCATTTTTGTGTGTCTCCCCCTTCATGAAGCTTTATGCTGCATTCAACACATTTCTATTTTGTTTGTGTTTATATCTCCATGAGGGATGTTGAAAGGAGAGAAGACCTCTAGTTTGTTTATGTGTACAAGAAAGTAAGCCTCTAGTTTGTTTATGTGTACAAGAAAGTAAGCCTCTAGTTTGTTTATGTGTACAAGAAAGTAAAAGTAGCAGCCCTGTTCCCATCCTCATCATTGCTGACTCGACTCAAGAATGTTGTTTCTACTGTTGCCAGTGTGGTCTCCTTTACAAGAGAAAGCATTTGAAGCAGTATTAACTAAGTCAACTATTCTAATGAGGGAATGTAAGAACAAATTAGCCAATGAAAAATGCTTCCCTCCTTTTTATGTAGCCATTTTTGGAGGTAGATTAGTGAACAGTGGGTCCTCTTGCGAAAAGGGGACAGTCTGAGCCCTGGACGCAGAAGGTGCTTCCTGTATGTATCTTACTTTGTCTGGGTGCTGGATTGAACCTTGATTCTGCCTTTGGGCTTCCTTGCTGAAGATGAGTCAGTAGCAGTCAAAGTCATTCATCCAAGAAGTCACTGACAAGGCACTTGCTTCCAGACATACTTCTTTGAGAAAATTCCCCAAACAAGAGAATATGCCTCTCTGGAGTCAATGGTAGGAGAATATGAGAATTCAGAACAGATACGCCCTGTGTATACATAGTGTGGGGTCCTATAAGTCTGGCAGCTGGAGGCACAACTTTCTTTATGGCCTGCTTCTCCTCTAATAAATAGGCCTATTTGTTTTCTTTTGTTTTTTAGTGGAGGGGGAAGGAATTCATTTTCAAAGAAAGATTTATTTACTTATTTTAGAGAGAAAGTGAGAGAAAGCCAGGGCAGGGCATGGGGAGGGACAGAGGGAGAAGAAGAGAAGATTTTACAGAGACTTTGTGCTGAGCGTGGAGGAGGAGTCCCATGTGGGGCTCCATCTCATAACCCTGACATCGAGACCTGAGCTGAAACTAATAGTTGGAGCCTTAACCTCCTGCACCACCCAAGCACCCCTAGGCCTTTGTTTCTAAGAACCTGGTGCCAGGGAGCTCCTGGGTGGTACAGTTGATTAAGTGTCTGACTCTCAGTTTTGGCTCAGGTCATGATCTCAGGTACATGAGATCAAGTCCTGTGTCTGGTTCAGTGCTCAGCGTGGAGTCTACCTGAGATTCTCTTTCCTTCTCCCTCTTCTTCTGCCCCTCCTGACCATATGCATGCACATGTTTTCTCTCTCTCCTCTCTCTAAAATCAATCAATCAATTGATCAATCAATCAATCAATCAATCTTAAAAAAAAAAAAAACGGAGCCTGGTGCCAGGTGCCTTTGTGGCTCAGTTGGTTGGGCATCTGACTCTTGATTTCAGCTCAGGTCTTGATCTCAGAGTTCTGAGTTCAAGCCCAGTGCTGGGCTTCACACTGGGTATGGAGCCTACTAGAAAGAAAGAGAGAAAGAAAGAAAGAAAGAAAGAAAGAAAGAAAGAAAGAAAGAAAGAAAGAAAGAAAGAAAGGAAGGAAGAAAGAAAGAAAGAGGAAAAGAAAAAAAGAAGCTGGTGAATTGTTGAGAGAGAATTGGGATATATGATTCCAACCTGCATCTCTTTCTTCAGGGCTTAATTGTAGTTGAGGTAGGTAGATAATATTTAAGCTTAGTCCCACATTAAATTGGTGAGGAGAATAGGCAGTTTCCTCTGGCATTGAGGGACATAATTATAGCGACAAAGTGTAGGACTGCCCTCCCATTCAGGCATCCTGAACAGAAATTAGGAAAGTTTGGGGCGCCTGGATGGTTCAGTCAGTTTAGTGTCCAACTCTTGATTTTGATTCAGGTCATGGTCTCAGGATCATGAGATCAAGACCTGAGTGGGACTGTGTGCTCAGTCTGAAGAGTCTGCTTGTGATTCTGTCCTTCTCCCTATGCCTCTTTCCCTGGTAAGGCACCCCCCCCCCAGGAAACCTCCAAGAATTCCCTTTCAATCCCATTTGCTGTATGCTTGAATTATTGATATAATGAGAGAAAGAGAAGAGGATAAATTTAATGAATGCTGTCATAAGCACTGAATTAAGACCTTTTATGTGTTATCTTATCAATTCTTTGAGTATTGAATCGATTTAATAGACCAAGAAAATGAGCTTTAGAAACAGTTTAATTGCCAACAACAAGTCTGTAGGTGATAGAGCAGGAATTGAAATTTAGGATTCTTTGGTTACAAAGGTGTTGATTTATTTTAGACATCAACTATGTTTTTTAAAAACCTTTTTTATGGTGGCAAAATACACAAAATCTTAACCATCTTACCTGTTTTTAAGTGTGCAGTTTAGTGGTATTAAGTACATTCCTATTGTCACCAAGCAACATTGCCATTCGTGTTCAGAATTCTTCATTCTACAAAACTAAAACTCTACACCTATAAAACACTAAGTCCCCATTCCTCACCTCCCCCAACTCCTGGCAGCCTTCATTCTATTTTCTGTCTTTATTAATTTGACTATTTTAGGTACCACGTGTAAGCAGAATCATATAGTATTTGTCTTTTTGTGCCCAACTTATTGCACTTAACATAATATCCTCAAGGTTTACCCATGTTGTGGCATGGGTCAGAATTTTTGTTTCTCAGGCTGAATAATACAATATTTGGTTGTGTGCCTATACCACATTTGGATTATTCATTCATCCATTGGTGGACACTTAGGTTGCTTCTACATTTTAGCTATTATGAATAATGCTACTATGAATTTGGGTATCAAGTATCTCTTAGAGACCTCACTTTCAATTCTCTGAGGTATATACCCAGAAGTAGAATTATTGGATTATATGGTAATTCTATTTTTTAAAAGATTTTATTTATTTATTTGGCAGAGACACAGCTAGAGAGGGAACACAAGCAGGGGGAGTGAGACAGGGAGAAGCAGGCCTCCCACCGAACAGGAATCCCAATGCAGGCTCCATCTCAGGACTGCAGGACCATGACCTGAGCCAAAGGCAGACGCTTAACGACTGAGCCACCCAGGCACCCCTGGTAATTCTATTTTTAATTTTTTGAGAAACTACCATACAGGTTTCTACAATAGCTGTCCTATTTTACATTCTAATAAACAGTGCACAAGGGTTCTAATTTCTCTATATTCTCATTAACACTTGTCATTTTCTGTTTTTTTGTTTTGAAATAGGAGCAATTCTAATGGGTATCTCATTGTGGCTTTGACTTGTATTTTCCTAATGATTAGTGAAATTGAGCATCTTTTCAATTGCTTGCTGATCACTTGTATATCATCTTTGAAGAAATGTCTTTGCTCATTTTTTTAATTGGATTTTGTTGTTAAATTTTAGGTATTCTCTATAAATTCTGATATTAATCCCTTATCAACTATATGATGTACAAATATTTTCTCCTATTCTGTGGGTTGCCTTATTGCTCTTTTAATAGTGTCTTTTGATGCACAAAATCTTTTCATTTTCATAAAATCCAATTAGTTTTTTTTTTGTTGACTGTGCCTTTGTGGTCATGTCCAAGAAATCATTGCCAAATCTAATGTTGTGAAGATATGCCTTTGTTTTCTCCTAAGAGATATAGTTTTAGCTCTGATGTTTTGGATTTTGTCCCATTTGAATTAATCTTTATATATAGTTTTAGGTAAAAGCTCAACTAGCGCAACTTCATTCTTTTGCATGTGGATATTCAGTCTTTCTGGTAGATGTCATTTATATATCTATCATCTCTCTCTCTTTCTCTATCTATATCTATATATATCCATTTAAAGATTGTATTTATTTATATAAGAGAGAGAGAGCACATGCTCATGAGCTGGAGGAGGGTCAGAGGAAGACATGGTGCTCAACCTCACCACCCTGAGATCATGACCCAAGCCATATTCAAGAGGTTCAACTGACTGAGCTACCCAGGCACTGAGACCTCAACAATATTTTTTAAAATGTCTTGTTCAGGGCACCTGGGTAGCTCAGTTGGTTAAACATCAAACTTGATTTCAGCTCAGGTCATGAAATAAAGTCCAGTGCTGGGCTCCTTGCTGGGTGTGGGGACTGCTGAAGATTATCTCTCTCCCTCTGCTCCCCCCACCCCTCCTCTCTCCCCACTTAAAAAAAAAAAGGTTTTGTTCCATATAGCTAGCACATAAATGGCTCAGGTTAATTTGATTTTAAATTCAATTTGAAAGTACAAATAATTCTGTACTCCATATTGGAAAGAACATACAGATTTTTTGTCTTATTATTTTGTGGCATAATTTAAAAAATATAATTCTCTTAGGATTAGGATTTTCTTCTAAAAAAGCAAGGCAAACTGTTTAGTATAATATCTATTTGTTTTCTTGTCTGTCTGTTCTTCTGTCTATCTTTGTGGTATCTGTGGGTAGTTATAACCCAGTTTCAAAATTAAAAATATGAAGGGGGGCCTGGCTGCCTCAGAGGAACATGTGACTCTTGAACTTGGGGTTGTGCATTTAAGCCCCATGTTGGGGGTAGAGATTGCTTAAAAAATTAAGATCTTAAAAAATAAATAAATAAAAATAAAAATATGAAGAATGGCAAGCTCTGTAAGAAGTATCTGGAAATCTAACAAGGAAGAAAAATATTTATAGGATAAAATAAACATGCTTGAAGATGACTGCTGCATATAAAAAAAATTCCCCTTGAAATATAGATTTCAAACACTCTGGGAGAAATCTTGTAATTATTACTAAATTCAGAGCTCATAGGACCAAATTCATATTGCAAACTTATGAAAGTTGAGCTTTGTTTTGTTTTGTTTTGTTTTGTTTTGTTTCTATTTTAATTCACTGGCCTCCATTGTAAGGTAAAATACTAGTAGGACTGGGAGGTCAAGGAGCAAATCCTGTGATGTGTCCAGTTTCATCTCCAGACACTGAAATTCTAGCATCTGGTACCACTCTGAAGTAGGCTGACAATTTCAGTTTAGCCATTAATGGGAAGAGTATTCACTCCAGTGAAGTCATAATGGTTTGACTTCCAAATTGCTTGTTATCTTTAAAGAAGATGATTTATGTTTTGAAAAATCCCTAGAAATTCCAAGTTCAGGGCCTTTGTCTTTGTGTCCTTTTGCTGGAAAAGAAATACACTAGAGAATAAATTCTTAAAATGATATATCAATACTGTATAGAACTTTTAATATCCCTGTATGTTTTAAAATTCCAGAATAAGATTATATTAGTCAAGTTTTATTTAAAAAAACTCAAAGGGGTAAACACTTACCAATTTTAAAACAATTTATCAAGATATAGTTTAATACAGTAATATCAATTAAGGTTTGGTGCTAGTGATTTTTCAGATGTAGAATAATTATTTTTTTTCTTTGCTTTAGGTTTTAAATACCAAATTTTATCCCAAAAAAGAATTTTACAGTTAGATTATAAATCTCTGTTCCTCCCCCAAAGTGATAAAATGTGATTTAAAATGGAGGCAGAATTTACTCTTAAGCTTTACTCTCAATGATAAACTTTAATAAGTCTGATATTGGAGCATCAATATTCTGTGAATTATACTCTGTACCAAATCTAGTTTGCTGCCTGTTTTAGTACACATAGCAAGAGTGTATTTTTAATCTTTAAATTATTGAAAAAAATTAAATAATATTTTGTGACACATAAAATTATATAAAAAACAAATTTCAGTGTCCATAAATAAAGTTTTATTGGTACACAGTCACACTCATTTGTTTATATATTGTCTATGGCTACTTTATGTATTGTCTATGGCTACTTTTGCCAGGGTTGAGTGGTTGCCACAGAGCTGAGTTGCCCTACGAAATCTAAAGTATTTACTAGCTGGCTTTTTATGGAAAAAGTTTGTCAACTCCTGGATTATCAGAAAAGCAGCTTGTATTGTAACATGGATATATAAATTAAACAAATGTCACTAAGGAGTGCAGGACAAATTTTTATCATACATTAAATCAACTATTTAGTGTAGGGGGATAAAGGACATAGATACTTAATTTAGTGTTATTAATTACAACAGTTGAGATTATGCCTAGTATTTTTTTAAAGATTTACTTTATTTATTTGACAGAGAAAAACACTGCTAGAGAGGGAACACAAGCAAGGGGAGTGAGAGAAGGAGAAGCAGGCTTCCCGCCGAGCAGGGAGCCCGATGCGGGGCTCGAACCGGGGTCATGACCTGAACTGAAGGCAGTTGCTTAACCAACTGAGCCACCCAGGTGCCCCTATGCCTAGTATTTTAGCTTCTTTTTCTTGACAGGAGAACCTCAGTTTATCCTCTTCATGTGAGAAAAATACAAAAGGCAGAGATGGAGGATATATGGCGTGAATCCATACAATGAATGTTAACAGTGTAACTATGGATGGACAGTGATTTGAGTGTTTAATGTTGACACCAGGGTGGAGAAGCCAGCAAATACTCAGTACCTTTTTGAAGTAAAGGTAAAAGATTCCACTGAGTCTTTTCTTCCTGTGCTTCTATCACTGGGAATTGTGGTAAAGCCAGTAAATTACTTCAACACCCTTCAATAGCAGTAATTGTAATCCTTCTCAGTAGTTTTAAGTCTTATTATATCATTACTCATACATTCTAATACATTTTCTCCCCTTAACCACATGAAAAGGATAGAGTAACACATGTGTCTTAAAATTTGGAGTGAATTAAAATAAGTTACAATAGGGGAACCTAGGTGGCTTAGTCACTTAAATGTTTGTGTTCAGCTCAGATCATGATCTCAGGATCCTTGGATTCAGCCCTGTGTTGGGCTCCCTGCTTTCTCTCCCTCTGCTCCCCTCCCCACTTCGTGCTCATTCTGCATGCTCTTTCTTCAAAATATAAAGGATTTAAAATAAGTTACATCATAAACTTTTAAAAATGATTTTTATGGCTCCTCTTTGGAAACCTTGAAGTTCTTCAAAAAGGGTAACAGTGATCTCAGAATATGCTCTAGGGAGCTGAAGAAGATCCCTTGCCTACTAGCCATCGCTGGAGATCATGAGCTATATGTTGAGAAAGTGGCTGAGTATGGCAACCAAAAAAATAAAAGAGAAAGAAAAACAGAGGCTCAGGAATTAAAATGATGGTGCCTTCTTACATGTGATGTGTAAAGCATAATATCCCAAATAAACAGCAGTCTGATCAAAAAAGATTAAATGACAAACCCCATTTTTTTTAGATCCTGTAAGTAGATAACTGGTTATAAAAAACACTCATCTTCTATATAGCAAGAAATCACAACTCCATGATCTATACTAGGCTCCAGTATGTCAGTAATTCTGGTAAGATGTAGCACATCTGGAACTTGTCAAAGTGAGTTAACTTTCTGAGATAGTTCCTTGTAGCAAGACCGCTGGCCAGTACCTTCTTTCCACCACATTTCCACGGCAGTTTACCCATGGATAGTCACTATGTGAAAAGTGAAGGATCAGTTCCCTTAAATTTTACATTTTTCTGGAGCAAAATGAGCCCTTTATTGCAAAATTGGTCTAACAACCATCATTCTAATTTTCCTGCCTTTTTTTTTTTTAGTTAAACTTGAGTAGGCAGTGATAAAAACTAATGTGTTCATGGGATATGTCTAGTTCTCTCTTCCATGCTATTTTGTGGTTATCATTTTACATGTGCTCTTTTTCAATAAGAGATTAGGAAGTTCTGTAACAGCAATTAATAGAGGGACTATACATTTTCCTTAACACAGCTGAAAAACATTGGTATTCTGTTAGAACCCAGGATTCCACACTCTGTACACTAAATCGCTTAGACCTAACAACAGATGCAACAGTAACTCTTCAAATAAATATTCTGGACATTAACTTAGGGGAAAATAATCATTGCTAAAGCCAAGACATATAAGATAGTATCTTGGTTGTATTTAAGGCCAATAACATTTATTAAACAGGGTTGTTTCCAGGGAGTAGGCATACAAGGCAGGAAAGAGGGGAAGGCAAGGCAAGGATATGTTAAGGGGTTGGTTACCCCACAGGTGATTGGTACATGAGCCTGCAATGATCCTCCTAGAGAGCTTTTACTGTAGAAATGTATTGCAGAACTTTCCACCTGGGGTTAAAAGAGGAAGCAAGTTTATATCCATTGGTTTCTGTTCCCCATTGGTCACCTTCCTCTTCTCCTCTTCTCTTCTGGGTTGCACATCCCAGAGCACTGAGTGGGATCTTCTGGGCATCCTACAAAAGGACGTCAGAGGTTCCCTAGAGCAGATAGGTAGAGGGATGTATCCCAAGTTGAAGCAAGACATTTTCAAAGTGCTTCTGCACAAAATTAGCTGAGATCTACCTGGAACAAGTTGCAGCAGGAGCGGCTGAAATGAGACTTGTGGCTGACAGGGTTTTTGAAGCGGTGCTCTGTCAAGAACCCCAAGAACCCCAATTTTACCCTACTTGCAAGCCCTCAAGTTAGGCTGTCACAGTTTCATGGAAACTGGCAGAAGACATGAGATTTCTTGGTCAAAGACAAAGGACTTGATTACTTATTGCGCAGCAAAAAGCATGAAATCCCTGTTCATGTTGGTCCCTTTCCCCCTAAGTCCCACCTGAAGAGGTGGGTCCAAGTGGATATGGCAGACACAGTGTGAGAAACAGCTGAGAAACACAGAGAATCCTCGATTTTTCATATGAAGGTTGCAAGCAAACCCGCTCAAACTTATACTGGTGGGAGACATGTCCTTCATATATTTTGTTTGTTTATTTGTTTGGGTAAGTTATACATTGATTTTTCAGAAGCAAAAATGACAAGTGGCAACTTGCCCTTGGAAAAGACATTAAAGAATATGAGAATAACAGAGACAAAAGCCTAAGAAAAACTACTATCATACAACTCTCAAAGAAACTCCTTTTATTTTTATTTTTTTAGGGTTTTATTTAGAAGTAATCTCCATACCCAATGTGGGGTTTGAAACCACAGCCCCGAGATCAAGAGCCATATGCTCCGCTGACTGAGCCAGCTAGGCACCCCAAAGAAATTCCTTTTAAATAAATCTCAGAATAATATACTTTTAACTAAAACAACGACAAAAAAATCTCAGCACCAACAAAAAATTTGTATAGAATCCATAAAGTGATACATGAAGAAGGAAAAAGGAAAATCTGGAAATCTACATACTGAGAGTTCTCTGTGAAAATCAAATTGGCTCTCTTTCTATATAATCTCCGAAAGAGAGAGAAAAATCAGTTGCAGATCCTGTCCTCCCAGACAGCTGAAAGCCCATCATGATGGTATATTAGACTATCCCATCTGGTTCCAGATTATTCCAAGTGAATTGCAGTGATTTAAAGTAAATTGTTTCAAGTATTTCCCTATTTTATTTAAAAATAAATAATTATATTACCTTAGTAGCAGGAAGAATACTTTATATCCATATAGCATCTTTTCTGCAAAACTTGAATACTAACACATTCTAAAAGTGCTACGTTCAGAAATGAACATCTTACAGGAACAAAATAATCCTAAAAAAAGAAACACAGAAAACAAAGAGGCTCTGTTATACCCATGGGTCAATTTCCTACAATTCACGTATGTAAATTAAGTCTATTGAGTATGGTCTTGGAATGAAGAGTGAAAAAAATATAGAAATGCCCTTTGTTCTTTCTTTGTCCTGAGTATAAGATTTCACACAGAAAAACTCAAGGCAGGAGGTTTTTGGGTGTTTTTGTTTTTGTTTTTGTTTTTTGAGAAAATATGTAAGTATAAGTTGTACATGCTAGTGATGCTTTATACAAAATTCTTCAAACTGAGTTAGTTTTGACAGTGAAAGGGGAAATCATTAATAATCATGATGGGACAGCAGGTATAAACTGGCATCATTCCTGGAAAACTAGAGCATATGATCAGTCTAGGTACAGCTTAATTAAACTGTCACTTCAATATTCTCAGGTAAAGTAGGTAGGTAATTTAAAAATGCCTCACTGCTCTCCAAAACACTTTAAAGCTACATAGTATTTTGTTTCAGTTTTTTAAATCTTCAAATAACTTCTAATTAAATACACAGTACCAATAATGACACAAAATTGTGTTAATTTCATTAAGTTCCATTAACTAAAGCTGTTAACATTCAACTTTCTGACTGGTCAAGATCAGACCATAATATTTTTTTCTCCACTAAAGCATTTGGAGTTCAGGGAGATAAGTAAATAAATATATGATGTGTGTGTGTGTGTGAGAGAGAGAGAGAGAGAGAGAATGTGGGGGGCACAGAGGAAGACGGAGCGAGAATCTTAAGCAGGTTCCATAACCAGCGTTAAATTCAGTGTGGGGCTTGATCTCACGACCCTGAGATCATGACCTGAGCTGAAATCATCTTTCGCTTGCCCAACTGAGCCACCTAGGCACCACTAAGTGTATTATCTGGAACGAATATTTATTAAGATAGATTAATGATCATATAAATTATATTGTAGTACATTTTAGAATAAACTTTAGGATGCCAGTATATGATATTTACTGTTTTGTGGAAATCATGCTATAGAATAAGAGTATGCGTGTGAAGTAGATGATGAGATATAGTAAAGCCTAATCCTGTCCTGCCCAGTATGGCAGCCCCCAGCCATTTATGGCTACAGAACACTCAAAATGTGGCTAGTGAGTTGAAGATGTGCTGTTAGAATGAAAACACACACTTATTTTGAAGATTTAGTACAAAAAAGGTAAAAAATCTCAATTTTTACATGGAATACATGTTGAAATGATATTTTTGATACATTGGGTTAAATACATTACTAAAATAAATTGTACTTTTAAATTTTATTTTATCTCAGGGGGTAGGGCAGAGGGAGAGTGAGAATCTTAAGCATGCTCTAAGCCCAGTACAGAGCCTGAAGCACGTTTGATTTCAAGACCCTGAGATCATGACCTGAGCCAAAATCAAGAGTCAAACGCCTAACCCACTGAGCCACCCAGGGGCCCTTTTTACTTTTTAACCATAGCTTCTACAGCATTTAAAATTAAATATGTGGCCCACATTATATTCCTACTGAATTGTGCTGTGTAGCCTATTTCAAAAGATGTGAATGCAGATGGAATATAAAACAATAGGGTTACAAATGATCATCTAAGACAAATGAAAGGCTTTCTAGTGATCTTATCGGAACCTGTGTTTGGCTGAGTCTCGTCCCTCCTACCCACGGAGGTTCCTAGGTCCTGGATACCCTCATCCTACTCCATCCTGTTCAGTTACTGGGTGACTTTCCCCCCTCCCGCCTCAGCCCCCTTCCTCTCGGCATCACCTTGCCCAGCACGGGGCTGCTGTTTCCATCAGGAACCACTGCGTCTGCCTGAAATGCCACCTCTGTGACTCCAGAGGGACCCTCGAAGTGCCGATATAGCACCTCACCTAACTGCAGTTAGGGGAGAACGCTGCTTTGACCCGTTTGTGTTTTACGGTACAGAGAGAGAGCAGAGGTATGCTACCTGTGCCCAATGTCTTTTAGAAAGTTTTAAATGCAACACCTTGACACAATGTTCAAGCCTCTGTTCTCCATAGCATAGACCCGGGTGGGTGGAGGGGCTAACCTGAAAAAATGCTGAGCAAGCAAGAATGAGGCTTCCTTTTTATTATTCGGGTTTTGCTACTACTAGGCCAGGCTTGCCTGCCTGCCTTTTCCCTTGAGCAACGCTGAAAACTGGTGGTGTGGAATTCAGCTGGACACTCGCCTTTGTTGGGAGCACACGATATTGCTGTTTGAATGCTGGAAGGAAAGAATGCACGCCCCAGTTCACTGCAGTTCCCACTAGTCCCCAACATCTTATGATGTATCCTCCTCCATCACACATCTGCTGCTGGCTTGGACTTTGGGTTGGCACCCCCGTTTTAGAGCCTTCCTATTCAGCGTGTGCTCTTCCGCCCACAGCAGCAGCATTGCCTGGGGGCTACTGAGGAGGCAGGGTCTCCAGCTCCACCTCAGACCTACTGAATCAGAATCTGCATTTTTATTTTATTGTATATTATTATTTTTAAATATATATATATATTTTTTATTTGATGGGTGCCTAGGTGGCTCAGTCGTTAAGTGTCTGCCTTCGGCTCAGATCATGATCCTGGGGTCCTGGGATCAAGCCCCGCCTCCGGTTTCCTGCTTCTCCCTCTCCCACTCTCCCTGCTTGTGTTCCCTCTCTTACTGTCTCTCTCAAATAAATACTTAAAAAAAAAGATTTTATTTATTTGAGAGAGACAGCAAGAGAGAACATGAGTCAGGATTGACGTTAATCACCTCCCAGGAGTATTTTAAGAAAGACAAATACTTTTTATTTTTATTATTTTATTATTTTACTTTTTAAAGATTTTATTTATTTATTTGACAGAGAGAAACATAGCCAGAGAGGGAACACAAGCAGGGGGAGTGAGAGAGGGAGAAGCAGGCTTCCCACTGAGCAAGGAGCCCAACGTGGGGCTCGATCTCCGGACTCCAGGATCATGACCTGAGCCCAAGGTGACTGAGTCACCCAGGTGCCCCCAAATATCAATTTTTAAATAGTAGCTTTGTGGAAAGCAATTTGGTGAGAAGTATTGTATTCTCTCCATATCCACTGTCTACCTTCTCCACTCTGTTCTCTGTCCTGGGAGGGTGATCTTTACTGACTGGACCACATCACCTAGTGGAGTCTGGGTGAGGCTGGGTAACCAGGAGGGCAGAGGGGAGAGCACCAGGAGAGGTGGGTGTTTTATTTCTCCAGCTCTTCTGCTGCTGGGCCCCACGTGGTTGGGACTGTGTTCCCTATCTAAGGCCTATACCCCACCTCCATAGCTCCTCCCTCAGAGCCTTCATTCTCACAATGTTTCAAGAACAGTTCTCCATTTGCCCTTTAGGTCTACAAAATGCAAAAGCTTCCTCACTCCTCAAACCACCCTTCTTGCTATTTTCAATCTCCATGGGTTTCATCAGCCCTTAATTCTCACTCCTTTGTAAATGGTCCTTTATTAAACTCTCCTCAATTACCTCTTTGGGTATGCTTTTCCTTTTCTTTTCTTTTCTTTTTTTCCTCCAGGATATTAAGCCTTACATTTTTTGGTACCTTCTCCCTCAACACCCCCCCCCCCCAATAATTCTGCTTCCAAGATTCTTCCAAGAAAATCATCACAGCTACAAAGATTTATGACCGCACCCCCACAGTGGGCCCTGTTAGCTACATTCTGTTTCCAGATCTGATGATTGTTTGAAAAGTAACCACATGATCCATGCATGTGCATTTGGGTGAATTTCAGGTCTGAGTTTCTAGTTTGGAAATTCCCTGTCAACGGAGGGAGCTCTGTTTTCCAGGCCAGGAAGTACAGTGGAGAAAGGGAAAGAAACTGGATTTCTGAATACAATCACTGGTTTCACTGAAGCCCATCCTTACTCTTTCTGCTTTTAAAAACAGTTTTATTGAGGGGTTCCTGTGTGGTGCAGTGGGTTGAGTGGCCGACTCTAGGTTTTGGCTTGGGTGGTGATCTCAGGGTCCTGGGGTTGAGCAATACATCAGGCTCTGTGCTCAGTCTGCTTCAGGATTCTCTCTCTCCCTCTCTCTCTCCTTTTTCCTGTAATTGTGCATGTGATCTTTCTCTCTCTCAAATAAATAAATAAATTTTGAAAAAAAAAACACGTTTTGTTGAGATATAATGACATGCAATAAATTGCATGTATTTTAGTATATAATTTCATGAGTTTTGACATATGCATATCCTGAAAAGCCATCACCACAAAAAAGATAATGAACCTATCCATTACCTCCAGAAGTTTCTTTAGCCCCTTGGGCTTCACTCACTCCCTGCTTCTTCCTATTCCCCACCAACAGCTGACTGTGCTTTCTTTCACTACAGATTAGTTGCATTTTTTTGAATTTTATATGAATAGAATCAAACAGATGTACTTTTTTTGGGTCTAGTTTCTTTCATTTAGTGTAATTATTTTGAAATTTATGTCGTATACATCAAAAGTTCATTCCCTTATTATAGAGTATTATTCCTTGTTACTAGCAGCATGCTGCTAAATGGATGTGCCACAGTTTGCATGTCCATTAACCAGTTCAAGGACAAATGGGTGGTTTCTAGTTTTAGGCTGTTACAAATAGAATGGTTGTGATCATTTTATATGCAAGTCTTTGCAGGGACATATATTTCTGTTTCTCGTGGGTAAATACCTACCAGTAGAATGGCTGGATAACATGGTAGGTATATGTTTAACTTTGAAAGAAATTGCGGACTGTTTTCCAGGGATGCTGTACCCTTTTCCTGCTACTAGCAACATTTGAGAGTTCTAGTTCTGCAACATTCTTGCCAACACTTGGTGTGGTTAGTTTTTTTCTTTCCAGCCATTCTAAGTATATACTAGTATCTCATTGTGCATTTTCCTAATAACTAGTGATGCTGAGCATATTTTCATGTGTTTTATGCCAAATGTATATCTTCTTTTGAAAAGTGTTTAAATCTTTTAATTTTTAAAAATTAGGTTGTTTTCTTATCATTGGGTTTTAAGAGTCCTTCATGTATTTTGTATATACAAGGCCTTTATTTTATTTGCAAATATTGTCTCCCAGTCTGTGACTGGTCTTTCATTTTCTTGACATGAATCATAAGAACTGAACTCCTTTCTTGGTTAAGGCTACTTGAGGCCTAAATTTCCAGTTTTACTAAAAATCTTGAAATAACTTACATTTCCAACAGAAGGAGAATAAAGAATGAAACATCCAATGGGTGATTATACAAACTGTATGAAAAATGAGAAAGAAAGATGTGGCCTCTGGTCTGAGAGTTAGCCTGGTGCTATTGGCCAGGCATTACTATTTCCCTGTTAAACATAAACAATTTCATAAAACAACATCAGTTAAAGCTATTCTGCAACTGGGCTGGATCAAGGCAAAAACAGAACCCCTCCATACTTAGGCCAGAACAAAAATATGAACCTTGTCCAAATCAGAAAAATAATCAAACATTCTCTGATCCTGGCTGGTACAAGTGATTTCTTGAACTTCCCTCCTCCCGCTCCTCCCGCTCCTCCCGCTCCTCCTGCTCCTCTCCTAACCCTCCACCTCCACAATCCCATAATCTTTTTTGACTGTGACCCTTCTGCCTCCCTCTTATATGGACCCCTGTGATTACATTGGATCCATCTGGATAATCCAGGCGAATTTCCCCATCTCAAAATCCTTAACTAAATCTCACCTGCATTAACATATTCAGAGTCTGTGGAGATATTTGAGGGGCCGTTATTCTGTGTGTACCACACAATAGGATTATTGTGGGGATTAAGTAAGAAAATACATGTAAAATTCTTAGTTTGATACAACATTGTTATTAAGCCCAGGCCTAGGCTTTTGAAACTCATAAGCCAAGAATTATTATCTGTGGCCTGCCGTGTCATCTTTTCTTTGAGGCAATGCATGCCTCATTATTTTACCTGCCACCTGAGTGAAGAGAGGGTTATGAGATATAAGGAAATTTGTGGTAAAAAATGTCAGTTAAACTGCAAAGATCCATTCCTGCCACACCTGTAAACATTTTCATTTTTCCTGAATTCACCCACATGCAAAGAAATTTAATCACCAGTGAACTAGCTGGCTTTGAGGTGCATTCCTCTAACACTAGGGTCTTCATAGTTAGATCCTGTTTTTTGAGTGAGTATGAGCTGGTGCGGGATCTGTTGTGGTTTTTCTTTGCATTCTTTTCCTTTCCACCTCTCTTCTCACCGTAATTTCTGGGGAGTGTCAGGAGGGAGCTCAGGCAGTTAGGGTTGGGACTGGCATGCTAGAAGGGACAGCTCATTTGTGGTGGGCAGAGTCACTGGTGTCACCCCATTCCACCATGGGAAGTAAATATGTCATGGTACTCCATTAGCTTTACAGAGCATGAGCATTTCCAGGTGCCAGTGAGAGGGGCTAGAAAGTGAAACCGACAGTTGAGGGAGTCTTGGGTGGTTCATCTGAGAAGAGCCAGCTGGTTCTCTCCCAGCATTCTCTGTTGTACTAGTTTGTGCTTAGGCAAGGCTGCAACTCATCAACTCCCAAATGACAAGAAGCGGGCAGCATTCAGGTTTTTAAAGCCAGGACGGAAATTGTTTTAAAGTGCTGGGAAAAATGTAAGAATGTATTTCCCCAAAGCGGGGTCAAGACGTCTCTAGAGGGGAGCTGTGTCTCAATTTATGGAATGATCTCTCAAAATTAGACGTGTGGACCTTGTGGGAACCAACGATAGCACCAAGGATTAGAATGAACACTGAAGAAAGTAAGTAATAGCCAATAGCCTTAAGAAAGGAAGAAGAGACATTAATTTTAAGTTATGAGCAGTTGTGGTAGATCTAGAGAAACACTGACATAATTAGGAGACACTAATAAACCTTGGCACTTACCACTGATAAAAATTCTAAGGATTACCAGTCATTGAGTTACTCCTATGTTCAGGATCTGGTACTTGGTACTTACTTATGTTATCTTTAATTCTCAAAAAATCCTACAAGAAATACATTATTATTGCATTTTATTTTTTTTTTTTAAGTAATCTCTAGGACACCTGGGTGGTTCAGTGGGTTAAAGCCTCTGCTTCGGCTCAGGTCATGATCTTGGGGTCCTGGGATCGAGGCCCTCATTGGGCTCTCTGCTCAGCAGGGAGCCTGCTTCCTCCTCTCTCTCTGCCTGCCTCTCTGTGTACTTATGATCTCTCTTGCTGTCAAATAGATAAATAAAATATTTAAAAAAAAGTAATCTCTATGCCCAACGTGGGCTTAAACTCACAACTCCAAGACCAAGAGTCTCATGCTCCACCAGCTGAGCCAGACAGGCAACCCTTGCATCCTATTCTATATGTAAGTCTTAGCTTCAGTTTTCTTTATCTTTGAAACCGGAATGATAACATCTATCTTACACTATTGCTGGGAAAATTGAATGTTAATGTATATGTCAAAGTGCCTGGCAATTAGCAGGTACACAATTTATAGCTGTGGAATTAGTATTAAGACAGGCAGAAAAAATGAGGATATGAAAGATATTTTGATTGATTATTTCATTTAGTAATTATATTGGGTACCTGCTACCTTCTGGCCCAATTCAAACAATAAAAATATAGACTTAATTATAGGATACTTATAGTGCAGGGAGCAGAAAAACCAAACAAACAAAATCACTGATCAGAGAAAAATGTTATTGATTAAAATTTAATACTATATATTTAGGATAGGATGATAAAAGGTGCTTCTAAAACCGGGAAACACATAAGTGGATTCTAAAAGGAACAAATAGGAATTGGGTGTGTGTGTGAGGGGGTGACTTATCCATTCATTTGGGACAGGGAATAATTGTCACTAGTTTTTTACTGTCAGGGAAACACGGCTATGGGATGGAGTGGACAAGTAGGCAGAAACTGAATCATGTCAGCTTTTGTATGTTTTTCTAAAAAAATTAATTTTATGCTAAAAGTAATGGGTAGCCATTAAAGGATTTTATTTAAGATGTACTCTGTGCAGATTTATGGTTTCAAAAGATTATGTGGGTAATAATGTGGAGGGGAGACACAGATGCAGAACAGTGACAAAACTAAAGGGAGTGGTGTGGTATAGTGATTTAAATCTGGGTCAGACTGCCTAGCTTCATCATTTTATAGTTGTGGATAATTTACTTAACTGCTTTGTGCCTCAGTTTTCTTATCTGTGAAATGTGGATGAGATAGATCCTACTTCATAAGAGTATTGTGACTGTTCAAAGAAGTAATAGAGATACAGCATATAGTACAATGCCTGCCACATAATGAGGCCCAAATAAATTTTAACTTGTAGTAGTTGTTGTTGTTATTAATATATTGGTGCAAAAGAGAAATGATGAGGGCCTGGGCTAAGGAGAAAGCAGTGGAAATAGAAAGAAGGGGATGATGTCAAGGAAGCAGAATGGAAAGGACTTGGTAATGGAGTGTATTAACAGTGTATTAATGTGGTTTTAAAAGGAGCAGAAGAGGGATACCTGGGAGGCTCAGGTTAAGCATCTGACTCTTGTTTTGGCTCAGGTCATGATCTCATGGTCCTGGGATTGAGCCCTGTGCTTGGCTCCATCCTCAGTGGGGAATCTGCTTGAGGATTCTCTCTCTCTCTCTCTCTCTCTCTCTCTCTCTCTCCTCCCACCCCTCTCCCTTCCTGTGCTCATGTGTGCTCTTTCTCTTTCTCTGAAATAAATTAGTTAAAAAAAATAAAAGGAGCAGAAGAGGATGGGAGTTATTTGAATCCCTGGGTGAATAAAGGTCTAGATCCAAGGCTGTTCTGGATTATATTCTTCCTCCATTGTTCTTTTTGAGTAGATCGCACTGAGTCTGTGATCTTGCATGTCCTTCTCTATAAGAAGTGGGCTCAAACCTCATCCACAAATACAGATATACAAGAAATATAAACGTCTTTCTTTTACTCTAGCTCAATTTAAGTTCTGTTTTGAGTCTTCTCCTTGAATGGTAAAAATATAATTTCAGTTAAATTGGGGTTTCTCTTCCCCTTTCCCAAGGTTGTACTTATGTTCTAGTCCTATGGTGTGAGGTTGGGGTTAAACATTAGATCCTCAGTGTCATCTGGCCAAACTGATATCCTTTCGAGTTCCCAACACCTCATTGGGTCCTCAGTCTGTGATCCACGTGGGCTGTGTGTTGACTCACTTCTCAAGCTCATTCTTAGAGCCCTTTGGGTTCCAGGTCCCTCCTCTTGGGCGGTAGCACTTACTCTGCTTCTCAGTCAGGTGCTCCCATGACATGCTGGGCAGTGGAAAACTCTACAAGGTGTTGGGGTCATTGTCACTTCTCTGATCTTTTGAGCACAAGAAGGTATTCCCTGGTGTCTGCACCACACTGGGGCAAGTGGGTAAGGATGTCTGAGGTGCTTGTTCTTCTCCAGGGTCTTGCCACCACCTGCAGAACTTTATGTCTGTTCTTTAGCCTCCAAAACCTCTCCAGGGTTTCTCTAGACTCCAACAGGTCTCAATTCAACCCAAGGGATGGAGTGAGGAAGTACAGGCTCCCTTTTCTCAAGGACCCCAAGCTTTTAAGTTCTTATTGCTTTCCTCTTCAGATTTTCCTCTCCTACTTTCTAGGCCTGAAGCCAGGTTCTTATCTTTGTTTCCTTTCTTCTTTTTCTTCTCAAAAAATATGCCAGAGTCTGTTCAGTTTCCCTCAGGACCTAGGTTTTGAAACTCAAAAGCTAGGAAGAGGCTCTTTTAAAATCTGCTTTCTTCTGTAAAACCCCTTCCCTAAGGTTATGAAGGAGGGGAATGCTAAAAGTTGGGAAAGTGTCAAAGAAAAATAATCTATTAATACTTCATAGATATTATGCCACCACATTTTAAAGAGTCGTTAGGCAATAACCTACAACCTCTTTTGTCTTTAGTCTTTGAAAGTCCTTTATCTTTTCTGTAGTTGACAAATATGTTATGTGTAATTTTGATATTCTTTTCATTTATTAATGCTGGACATGCAGTGCTGAATGTTACTGATGCAGAAATCAAAGAGAAGGTGAAGCCAGCCTCTGAATTGGGGGGAAATTAAAGTAGGGATCAAAAATAGACTTCTCCTTCAATACTACCTTAGTGTCATGCAGTGCGACAGGCTGAAATTGAGAAATGTCCATAGAAGGCTGAGATGGGAGATGGGATTTATCTCTAGCTAGACTAGAAGGAGCATACACACTGGTTTGCCTGGGACATTCCAGCTTTGTGCTTCATTTTCTTATGTGCCATCTGATTGGTGCCCCTTTCTCAAAACTTTCATGGCTTAGATGATAAAATTATGTGGGAACCCTCTTTCTAGCTTGTATAATCTTGTTAAAATGTTCCCATTTGCAGCTAAGCTAGAGACACCAAAAGATTTAGTTATCAAGACTTTTCCTGATATAATGAAATCAACAAAATCACCCAAGAGCCTGAGATCCAAAGGATCTTTGTTTTTAATTCTAGGACTATATAAGTCAACAGTTACTTTGATATAAAAAATCATAACTTCAATATAAATAAAGGTATACTATTTAACCATTTCCCCTTTGTTTCAATATTCACATATATCATCGTGGTCTCATAAATCTTTTTGCCCATTCAATTTGTAGTGGCAAAGAGAATCTCAAATCATTTGCTGGTTCTATGTTTCATACCAACATTTTTAACGTTTTTAATTATCCATGAGTAAAATAGAAACATATGCTGCTTATAAAAAGTTCTGCTTTTCAACTATTGATGTGACCTTCCACTAACTAGGGTGGTTTCTAGAGAAATTGTCAAATTTGTATATGTTATCTATAAATGGCATATATGTATATGTATTTGATGTCTTATGAAGTTGTTTAGATTCTGAAGACCAAAAATAAGAGCCCTGAAGCCATGATGATTTCCAGTAAACACAAATTCCCTATTGTAGTCCACTTCCCTGATCCTCCATAGTGCCTCTTGGCTTCTTAGAAGATCAGGTTGTCAAGAGTAGTCAGAGAGTCAGGAGGTCAAGAGGCATCCTAAAGCCTGATGAACTCACTCTAGTGTTAAGAACAACGCCCTTTCTTCTTTCATTTTTGTGCACGTGGCATTATAGTTCCCTTTCAAGTGTCTCACTGTATGGTATAAAGATCACTCTTTCTAAAAATGTTTTATTTAAATTCAATTTAATTAATATATACTGTATTGTTGGTTTCAGAGTTGGAATTCAATGATTCATCAGTTGCATATAACACCCAGTGCTCACTACATCATGTGCCTTCCTTAATGCTCATCACCAGGTTACACCATGCCCCCACCCACCTCCCCTCCAGCAACCCTCAGTTTGTTACCTATAGCTAAAAGTCTCTTATGGTTTGCTTTCCTCTCTGTTTTCCTCTTATTTTTTTCCCTTTCCTTCCCCTATGTTTATCTGTTTTGTTTCTTAAATTCCACATGGTATTTGTCTTTCTCTGAGTGACTTATTTTGGTGAGCATAATACCCTACAGTTCCATCCACATCTTTGCAAATGTCCAACTATCATCCTTTTGATGGCTGAGTAATATTCCACTGTATATATGATATATATAAATACCACATCTTCTTTATCCATTCATCTGTTGATGGACATCTGCTTTTTCCATATTTTGGCAATTGTTAACATTGCTGCTTTAAAAACTGGGGTACATGTGTCATTTTAAATAATTCTGTTTGTATCCTTTGGATAAATACCTAGTAGTGCAATTGCTGGGTCATAGGATAGTTCTATTTTTAACTTTTAAGAAACCTCCATACTGTTTTCCAGACTGGCTACACCAGTTGGCATTCCCACCAAAAGTGTAAGAGTGTTCCTCTTTCTTCACATCCTTGCCAACACCTGTTATTTCCTAAGTTGTTAATTTTAGCCATTCTGACCAACATGAGTTGTTTTCATTATGGTTTGGATTTGTATTTCTTTGCTGCTGAGTGATGTTGAGCATTTTTTCATGTGTCTATTGTCCATTTGTATGCCTTCTTTGGAGAAATGTTTGTCTGTGTCTCCTGCCCATTTTTTGACTGGCTTTTTTGTTTTTTGGTGTTGAATTTAATAAGTTCCTTATAGGTTTTGGATACTAGCCCTTTATCTGATGAGACATTTGCAAAAATCTTTCATTTTGTAGGTTGCCTTTTAGTTTTGTTGATTGTTTCCTTTGTTGTGCAGAAGCTTTTTATCTTTTTTTTTTAAGATTTTGTTTATTTGACAGAGAAAGAGAGAGAGAGAGAGAGAGAGAGAGAGAGAGAGAGAGAGCGCACAAGTAGGCAGAGAGGCAGGCAGAGGGAGAGGTAGAGAGGGAGAAATAGGCACCCCACTGACCTGGGAACCTGATGCCAGATAAGATCCCAGGACCCTGGGATCATGACCCAAGCCGAAGGCAGCCGCTTAACTGACTGAGCCACTTAGGCACCCCCAGAAACTTTTTATCTTGATGAAGTCCCAATAGCTCATTTTTGCCTTCATTTCCCTTGCCTTTGGAGACATGTCTAGTAAGAAGTGGCTATGGCTGAGGGTGAAGAGGTTGCTACCTATGTTCTCCTCTAGAAATTTGATGGATTCCTCTCTCACCTTTAGGACTTTGATCCATTTTGAATTTTGTGTGTATGTGTTTGGTATAAGAAAACGGTCCAGTCTCATTCTTCTGCATGAGGCTGTCCATTTTTTCCAACATCATTTGATGATGAGACTTTTTTCTATTGGATGCTATTCCTGTTTTGCTGAAGATGAGTTGACCATAGAGTTGAGGGTCCATTTCTGGGCTCCCTATTCTGTTCCACGGCCCTGTGTGTTTGTTTTTGTGCCAGCACCATACTGTCTTGATGATTACAGCTTTGTAATAAAGCCTGAAGTCCAGAGTTGTGATGCCTCCAGTTTTGGTTTTCTTTTTCAACATTCCTTTGGCTATTTGAAGTCTTTTCTAGTTCCATGCAAATTTTAGGATTGTTTGTTCCAGCTTTGTTAAAAATGTTGAAGGTATTCTGATAGGGATTGCATTGAATGTGTAGATTGCTTTAGGTAGCATAGACATTTTTTTGTTTTGTTTTAAAGATTTATTTGAGAGAGAGAGCACACACAAGAGAGTATGAATTACGGGAAGGGGGCAGAAGGAGAAGCAGACACCCTGCTGAGAAGGGAGCTTGATTTGGGGCTCAATCCCAGGACCCTGAGATAATGACCTGAGCCAAAGGTAGCTGCTTAACCTACTGAGCCACCCAGGTGCCTGGGGAGCACAGACATTTTAACAATATTTGTTTTTCCAGTCCATGAGCATGGAATGTTTTTCCATTTCTTTGTGTCTTCCTCAATTTCTTTATAAGTGTTCTGTAGTTTTCAGAGTATAGATTCTTTACCTCTTTGGTTACGTTTATTCCTAGGTATCTTATGGTACAGTTGTAAATGGGATTGATTCCTTGATTTCTCTTCCTTCTGTTTCATTATTAGTATATAGAAATGCAACTGACTTCTGTGCATTGATTTTTATATCCTGTGACTTTGCTGAATTCCTGTATTAGTTCTAGCAGTTTTTTGGCAAAGAATTTTGGGTTTTGTACATAGAGCAAAGATCACTCTTGATGGAAAAATGTATTGACTCTATTTCTGTCAAATTTATATAGGCCTAAAAGCCAAACAATTTTAAGAGATTCTGTAATAATTATGAAATAATTTTTTTTATAATTTACATTTCAAAAATAAACATGTAATTGTTCTTTGCTTTGGGGAACTTGTAGAACATGGCCAAGTTGATAAATACTTTTAAATTGTGAAAAATATAATGAAACTGGATAATGTAACTTATAATCAAACTGTAATCAGGACAAACATAAAAATACAAACATTTTTTTAAATGAAGTATATTCTTGTTCTTTGTTACCTTTTGGTTATTAAGTTATCACTAGAGGCCATTTGAAACATGAAGGAATTAAATTATTCCCGCAGGTCATGTGTGGAGTAAATAAAATACTTCAATTTCTTACTGAAGACACAGGAAAAATGAAGATCTTAATTAAATGATTATTGCCAGAGTTTTAGAGATTTGAGAGAAATTCTCAGGACATAAAAGATTCTGCCTGGGAGAAAGGAGTGAGAAATTAGAATAGATGGCATATTTTCCATTGTAAAAAAGACTAGAAGAGTTGTTTTATAGTCTAAGTGAAGTCAATTTCTGTTGGACTTCTCTGATGCTTTGCAACATTGGAATCTGGGACAGGAGAAAGAATAAAGCAGGGAACACATAGGGTCAACAGATGGGCAGGTAGGCAAGAGAAGCCTGGCCTTTTGGTTGGATTATTTAGAATGAGGTAAAAATTAATGAAGAAAAGGTAAAGCCTAGTACTTATAAAAAATCAAGTGAAAGGAAAATTATGTGACAATGTCCTTGTGATGATTAGCTTTAATCATAATGACAGCATACTGGTGACAGCAATATTAGTCATCTTTTCTGAGTCCCTGTAGAGGGCCTTTAAAGTACCTACAAAGTGCCAGGCACTCTGCAAGGTGCTTTTTCATGCATTAAATCCTCACAACTTGGGACGCCTGGGTGGCTCAGTTGGTTAAGCCACTGCCTTCGGCTCAGGTCGTGATCCTGGAGACCCGGGATCGAGTCCCACATCGGGCTGCCTGCTCGGTGGGAAGCCTGCTTCTCCCTCTCTCACTCCCCCTGCTTGTGTTCCCTCTCTGGCTGTGTTTCTCTCTGTCAAATAAATAAAATCTTTAAAAAAAAAAAAAAATCCTCACAACTTGAATCCTCACAACTGTCAATGATAATGTCACCTGAGGTTTTCTGGCTCTTGGTCGTACTTACTAATGTTCTTCAAAGCTCTCTCTTTCCCCTGAAATATTTCTGGGAGTTCTCACATAGGGCCGTGCATGTATTCCCAGAGGAACCCAGCCAGTGACCATCTTCGCTGGCTTCCCCTGTGTCTGACATGCATTTGCAGCTGCAGATTGCTGATTGTTCATCCTGCTTCCTCGGGGCTTTGGTCAAAAATTCTCATTGTCCTCCCCTGCTGCTTCTAATAGGAGCCACTGACTGTGCTAGGTATCACTGTCAGCTCCATTGGCTACGACTGCCAACTGCCTGAGTCTTGGGGTTTCTAAGTTACATGATGTTCTGTGGGAAATTGATAGAGAATGCATTGGCCACACACTGATAAAGGGGTTCTAATATGTCGTAACATTTTAAAGGAGTATAGGTCTCTGTTTCTGACTTTCTGTTTCTGCTCCCTTCCTGCCACAGTAGGTTCTATTTGACAAATTAGGAAACTGAGTCTCAAAGAGTGATGTAACTTGAGTACGTGACTTGCTAGAATCACAGCTTGGTAGTTGTGCTGAATTGCTGGTGGGAAAGAGGGTTTCTCGATTGCTTAATGCCTGGGCTTTCTCAACACACGATGCTGCTCCATCATCTCTGACTTTTCTAGGGCATCTGACAGTCCTGAGTGTCCCTTCTTTGGAACTTGAAACTTTTTCCCCTCTTTGCCTCTAAGACTGTATATATTGCAAATTCTCCTCCAAATTGGTTCTCTGTTTCCTTCTGCAGGTCCTGTTAATTGTTCAGTACTCATGCTCTTTCCTTTTCTTTATACTCTCTTTTATATGGTCTAGTTTTGTCTATTATGTCTAAACAAAATTTTCAACAGAATTTACTTAACAAATACTTATTTAGCTCTTATTATATAGTAGGCATCATGCTAAGTGATGGGAATGCAAATCTATCAAGGAATTTATCACCTAGTGTAGGAAATATGATACTCGTTACCTATAGCACAGTACAATAGGTACTATGAAAGGGCAGACATAGGGTATGATGGGGCAAAAAAGATAGATTATAAACATTAAAAATTACAGAGAAGGGGTAAGGTAATGAACCTGGAAACTAAGGGAAAGTTAAAGAAGGAACCCTTCTACTGAAACTTGAAGGAAAAGTTTGGTGTTAGATAGGTGAAGGATGGGTTGGGGTAAACGTAGAATGTTCTGAAGGGAGGGAGGGAGCAGTATTTATAAGATCACACAATCTTAAAATTACAGTACCTATTGCAGGAACTGCAAGTGGTTCAGTATATTAAGTGTATGTGAAAAGATGTAACAGAAATGCTACGAGGGTATCTACAGGTCACAAACAAACATGGTTGCAAAGGCTGCATGGATGAGGTCAGTGAGTGAAGCAGGAGGGTAAAATATAATATAGAGAGTGGAGACTGTGACAAACCAGAGAGCACGAACAGTGTCCAAATGGGCAACTATTCCTTACCGGAGTCTGATGTTGCCTCTGTGAATGCAGACCCCTATGTTGCCAGACATTTTTTTTATTTTTTGAGAGAAGTCTAACATATAGATTTTGATGTGAATTTTCCCAAATGTATTAAAGTAGTATGTGGCCAAACTAAATACATTTGCCTGCAATGTGTGGCCCAAATTATGATAACCCTAGTATGTTAAGCTAAAGAGATCAAACTTTCTCCTAAACACATTTAGCAGGGCATTACTAAATGTTTTGAAGTGGGAATTGATATAATAAGACTTGTGTTTTTCAAAGATTATCAGTTCATTGATAGAAGTATGGTGGATGGATTAGAAAGGGTCAAGACTGGAAGATGGATGACTTTCTAGATGTCTATGGTAGGAACCCAAATTGTAACGATGAAAGCAGAAACAGTGGAGGTGGAGTAAAGGGAAGACACAAGGAAGGTTTGGGATCTGCAGGAGTTGGTGACTGATTAAATATGAAAGACAGAGAGGATGGGCCAGGGTAATTTCCTTGCGCAATGGGCCAACAATTTTCTGGAAGCCCAGAAATCTTCCTTCTGTAAAAAGTTCTGTAGTTCAGAGAGGGAAGAGCAAAATGTTCCAGAATCAAGGCTTGTGTGATGAAATGAAACCAAGGAGGGTGTTTACGAATGTTTTATGGACCCTACCAAGATATTTGTGGTGCTGGGCCTGCACTATCTCTTCTGCATGACAGCTGGTTATACTGTGCATTGGGTTATTTCCCACTACACCGTTTTCCTTTCAGAATGCCTCTCTTTCTTACAGCAATCAATTTAATTCACATCCTCAGGTCCTGTTTATTACAATAGTCACCTGGTTGGTTCTCCTGACTCTTGGTCTCTTTCCAGGTTAAACTCCTCTTTCTGGTTCTCAAGGCCCTGCACAATCTGCAACTAAGCCTCTGAACTGAATTCCTGACTAGGGCCTGATTGGCACACTGTACCCTCTGCAGACTGATCTCTTTAAAGTTCATTGATGCTTTTAAGCCTTGTCTCCTGGAATGCTATACCTTCTCAACTCTTGCAATCAGGGAAGGCTGAAGTCCTCTATCTATTTTGGCTTCATTGTTTCTCATCTTTCTAAATTCTTAAAGCAGTTTGTATTCTCTGCTGGATGAGCCACTGGAGGAGTCCCTGAAGCCTTCAAATGCCTGCTACACAGAGAGAAGGACTGATTCTTTCCTGTGTAAGCTGCAATGGTTCTAGCAGGATGCTTTCTGTGAGCCCAAATTGGTGTCCTAGCCATGGTGGCCTGGACTGGTTAGGCACCGCATGTGTCAGAAGTAACTGTATTTGGGCTGGGTCATCTCTGAGGTGACTTGTCATAAACCAGACCACACAAAAGGTGGTTATTCCTATTTTTGGGTGGGAAGGTCAGATTTTAGATGATTTCTTTAGATTTTCTTCCTTCCTCCCTCCTTCCTTTCCTCCCTTTCTTCCAGAGAAAGAGAGACAGAGAGTATGGAGTGGGGAGGAGGGGGGGAAGGGGCAAAGGATGAGGGAGAGAGAGAACCTTAAGCAGGCTCCACACCCAGCACAGAGCTCAATCTCACGACCCTGAGATCATGACCTGAGCCAAAATCAGGAGTCAGATGCTTAACCAACTGAGCCACCCAGGCACGCCAACAAAGGCATTTATATTTAGGTCACTATTATGAGAAGCACCACATTATTAATTCTCTGTGTAGCTACTATGTTTTTTTTTTTAATTTTTAAAGAGATTTTATTTATTTATTTGAGAAAGAGAGAATGAGAGAGAGTAAATGAAAGAAGGGAGAGTCAGAGGCAGGAGCAGACTCTGCTGAGCTGGGAGCCTGATATGGACTCAATTCTGGGACTCCAGGGACCTGAGCCGAAGACAGTGGCTCAATCAACTGAGCCATGCAAGCACCCCACTATGTTTAATAGTATAGGAGGAACACCAGATCTAAGTGCTCTAAATGGCTGGTGAAGCAGCTTTCTTTGTTGCCCCAGACTTCAGCATATTTTTGTAAATAATCCCCATTGCTAAAGGAAGTCTGTGCGTGTCTTATACTAAGTCAAGGAGTTTTGTATTTTTTTCAACTAATGTTTTATGGGCTTTAGGCATCTTCCCAAGAAGACTTCAGAGACATTTCAAATGTAAAGCACATGGGTATCTCCAGGCAAGATCAATTGGCTACCTTTCAAGGGGCCGCACAGGATGGATTATTGTGGTGAATTTACCACAGCCGATGATCTGGCTCTCAGCCCTGTAGATTTAGAAACTGGATTTTATCAACACTTATAACATAGATCTATTTGTCATTAGTGGTTCCCATTAATCAGTCCACAAAAACTGATGGAAAAAAACAGAACATCTATATATTAGTAACTGTCCCAAACACTGGAATACTTGCTTAGAATATGAAATCTGAGTAAGGATTAGAGTAAGGAGAGTTTCCTGTGTCATACATCTATGAGAGGGAAATGGATAGAGTTGGTGTTAGTGTCAGGAACTGCACATAACCTGAAGCTGGTATTATTGCTGGGCCAGCTGGCAGTCAACCAGCATCACTGGAGGGGTGGAGGGGGGTTTGTCACAGATGTGGTCTTCTTCAGCTCAGTGTTTGGTAATAGATGGTCCACAAAGGAGATATACCCATCCCAAGCATTAGGATGTTTTCATCTGGAGTCAGGGGTGCTCTCTACTTTGGATATCAACAATGGTAAATCATATCTAAAAGATGGCTGCTTGGATGCGAGGTATGAGGGAAAATTAGGAATCAAAGATGGCCCTGCGGTTTATGACTTGAGTAACTGGGTGAATAATGGAACCACATACTGAGGGAAAGAATAGTAGATCCTGAGTTGACTCTTGGATGTACTGGAGGATTTGGGAATGCCTTTGAGACATTTGATTTGAAATGACCTGTAGGCAGTGACCTATTCAGATCTGTTACTCAGAAGTGTGTTCTGTGCCAGAAGTATAAATGTGGGATTTTTCAGTGCATTAATAATCAGAGTCATGGGAATTGGTGATATTTTCTCAAGGAAAAGTATAGAGACAGAATTCTGAGGAACATCAACATTTAATTGTTGGGTAGAGGTTGAGAAGCTGACATAAGAGACTAAGAAAGAATTGCCAGAAAAAGCTGAAAGAAAATCAGGAGTGTGCTTACATGGAAACCAAAATCAGAACTATTTCAAGAAAAGCATGTAGGTGCTTCGAATGGTGATGTAAGTTCCAAATATAAAATGGCTCAGCATTGCTCAGTAAAGAGTTTTGGACTTAGCAAGATCCCACCTGGTGCAGACATGGTCACCGGCAGCAGCATGTCCTAGTAGGGACTCTGAGGAGTCCTGGAAAAATCCTCCACATCACACCACATCTATCCCGCAAGAATGGGTGGGAGGGAACATTCATTTGGACTAAATTGTTGTATGTTTTGCTCCATAAATGAGGGGATGGGGAACTTAGTTGGATTAACAACAACACAAGAACTGAAAAGAGATGCTGCAATTGAGCAATATAAAGTTTTCTGGTGACATTAACAAAGCAGTTTCAGTGTAGTGATAGGGTTGGTATGAGAGTAGGCCGAGGAACCAATGGCTTATTGCCAGAAAAGAGAGATTGAGAGTGTGTGTGTATGAAATGCAAATCTCTGTAACTTAACATGAGGGGAAAACTGGATCAGAATATTGCAAAATACCCTTTAAAAAGCTATTGTGTTCTTATAATCTTAACTATAGAGAACAAACTGATGTTTACCAGAGAGGGAAACTTGGTGGAGGGATGGGTTAAATCGGAGATGGAGGTTAAGGAGTAGCCTTGTGATGAGAGCACCAGGCATCGCACGGAAGTGTTGAATCACTAAACTGTATATCTGAAACTAATAATACACTGATGTTAACTAACTGGAATTTAACTAAAAATTCAAAAAAAAAAGCTATTGTAATTCTCAACTTTAGAAATTGCACTTTAGTATGCTAGTTTGGTCTTTCTTTCCAAGAGCCATCAGTGATGTCTTTAAAAAATGTTTGGAAATGCTAGACAGTTTCTGGGAATATTTGATGCCCAAGGAGTATGACCTGAAACATTGACACAAGAAGAATGTTGGTGTCAGTGCTTAAGCGTGAGTAGATACATATGGCCTGTCTAGATTAAATCAAGGTCGAAGTTCACAACTGAGAAATATTGAACACGCACTTCGGATGACATCTAACAACCTCAGTCTGTGGGATGGAACTTTAATAAAATTAGAGACCACGTGCTGCACTTAGCCACATACCCAACTCCCACTGCTATCTAGAAGCATCATTCTTGGCTTAAACCAGCAAACAGAAATATAAAAGCATGCTGTTCCTTTGCATTCCATTTGGGAACAAGTTAACCTTGAAAAACTCCCAGAGGTGTCAGATTCATGCAGGACCAGGTGAAGAGGAAAATCCAGATGCTTCCATGAGCAGTAGGATAGTAGATATTTTCTCCTCTTGGGATAGAGAGAGGGTCCCTTTATTTTTCCTTAAACAGTCATCCTCTCCTCCTCACACACAATTTAAAGCAGCTCTCCAGACTTCACATTCTCTTTCATCTTTTCTTTCCATAGTTAAGGACGGCTGTTTTTAACCCATTTCCCAAAGGATAAAGGGTCTGGCATACCAGGCTGTAGTAGCTACTGCCATGCACAAACCCTAAAAGTGCAATAGCTACTAACTTGTTTTCCTGTTGTATGGTTTCCATTTGTCTCTGGGCAAGTAGGCAAATACTCATCTGTACTGAAGACCTGAAGGTACGCCAAAGAAAGGGTCTGCCTCAATGCTTTCTTTGGTTTTCTGAAAAAGCAGAGGACCCCATGGTAATGTTGCAGATTTGAAGACCAGAGGCTTTGTCATCAGGCATATCTGGCTTCAAATTGACATCCTGTCATTTGTCAGCTGTGTGATCTTGAGAACTTTTGCTTTGCTTCTCAATTCCTGTTTTTTGATTTGCATAATGGGCACAAATAAAGTTATTGTGAGGATTCAGTGAGATAATTCACACAAAATCCCCAACATAATATCTGACATAGAGTAAGGACCCTCAGTCTATTGGTAGGTTATTAGTAAATATCTTAAAAGAACTCAAAAATATATCATAAGTTAAACATAATTGGCCATATGATTTATAATATTATAAGCAAAAAGTTATTGGAATATAGCTTTCATGAATGAACCTCACATGTAATAAAAATTTTCTAGAATTTAAAAAAATCTTTAAAGGGACTTTTTAAAATAATTTTTTAAAAAGCAAGGATTGAGTGGATCTTTAGTAAGATAGGCTTTTACCACTACAGAACGAACCCAAAAAACCATCCAAAAATGATCACAGCATCAATTTTAGAAACACAGGACGACCCACCATGCCAACCCTGCTCCAAATGCACTTTGATACCTGATGGTTATCAAATTGAATAAATAATTTAAAGATCAATGTGCTATGATGAAAGGCATTTTAAGAATCCAGTACAGAAGCAGTCAATAACATTTAAATTTTTATGGTAACGTGAATGTTGAAAATTCTTATGATCAAAAAAAATTTTTTTAAAGATTTTATTTATGTATTTGATAGAGAGAGAGAGATCACAAATAGGCAGAGAGGCAGGCAGAGAAAGAGGCTGGAATCAGGCTCCCTACTGAGCAGAGAGATGGACATGGGGCTCGATCCCAGGACCCTGGGATCATGACCAGAGCTGAAGGCAGAGGCTTAACCCTCTGAGCCACCCAGGTGCCCCAAGATCAAAATTTTTAAAACACAATTTTCATTATTAAAGAAAAGAGGAGAATGATAGTTATGAAATGAAGAAAATAGAATGAATTTATTTAACTCTATTAAATGTTTTATTTTCTTTAATTCCTTTTAACACTTGACCTGCATCTAACTCCTTTTAATGTAGCTCCCATTTGGGTCACTGGGTGGCTTAGTCAGTTAAGTTGCTGACTCTTGATTTCAGCTCTGGTTGTGATCACAGACAGGGTCCTGGGATCAAGCCCTGGGTGGGGCTCTGAGCACAGTGGGAAGTTTGCTTGGGATTCTCTCTTTCCCTCTCCCTCTACCCCTTCCTCTGTTCTCTCTCTCCCTGTCTCAAATAAATAAATAAATCTTAAAAACAAATTATGTGGCTGCCATTGACTAGAAATGCACAATTCTCTTACTTTCTATTTTCATTCATTTAACACATATTTATTGATAGCCACACTAATGCTTGGTTTATGTGGTGAGCTAAAACAGTGTTTAATAGTAAAATAACTCTTTGACAATAGGGTTTCTTCATACGTTAGCAAAAAAAAGTTAATACTTAAATCATTTTTTTAGTTTTTGTGATTCATTACAACCTCCAAAAGACAGATTTTAGAGAATGAAGGTCAAGATATTTTATATCTGTGACAGAAAATAATGTGAGAACAGACTCTAAAGAATTTAACTTGAAGTGGTTGCTCTTATTGCATACAAAACAGGCTTTGTCTCCATTTACTTGGCTAAGGGTGATAAAGAGGATAAGCAACAGTATTGTCCAGAGAGCAAAAGATCCTAGAGGCAAAAAATTACAGATGGCTTCACAATACAGCTCAAGTTCCTGGCATTAGGAAAGGACAGATTTAGGAATACAGTAAATTTTTGTTTATCTTGGAATTCAAACAACCAGCATATGCAAATAGCTAGGATACTTTCCCTTCTTATTCTACACTCTATTTTTAAGGGGAAAAAAAGGACAAATAGGAAATACTTCATCGCCAGAACTTTGGTTTAAAAATAAAAACAAAACAAAATAAAACAAAAAACCCCCCAAAAAACAAAAAACAACAAAAAAAAAAGAAAAGAAAAATATCAAAACCAGTGTATGCCATAGGGTCAGTACCAATTCAGTGTAATTTCTCACATCTCACACTGAAAACTGCTCAGGGTGAAATAAATCAAATTATACTGGAACATTTACTGTGCATTTATTTACACAAGCGACAGGTATATACTGAGCCCCATGTGCCAGGTATATGATAGATTCAATACAATTTGGTGCAAAGCATTTAGAGAATGTGCATGGATTAGAACTTTCATGTAAAGAAATAATGAGAGAACAGGTTGGGAAAGTAGTTTGGAAACTAACTCTGAAAGATCTGACTATCGGGCTAAATAATCATGGAAGAATTTTTGAGGCAAGGAATGATATGATCAAAGGAATGTTCTAAGAATGTTGTACTCATTTGGAAGTATTAGTAGGCTTGTGTTCTTTCTCTCCCCTTACATGGGACCATTGCTGAACTGGGCAAAGGACCAGGGTGTGGTGTTCTGGGAGCTTAGTGATTATTGTTGGTGTTTTTTTAAGGTTTTATTTATTTATTTGATAAAGCGAGAAAAAGCACAAGCCGGGGGAGCGGCAAGCAGAGGGAGAAGCAGCAGGCCCCCTGCTGAGCAAGGAGCCTGATATAGGGCTTGATCCCAGGATACTGGGATCATGACCCTGGCCAGAGGCAGATGCTTAACAGACTGAGCCACCCAGGTGTCCCAAGGAGCTTAGTGATTATTATTAACCGGATCCTTCATCTGAGGAGGTCAGTAGATTTGCTGGGTCAAGAGAAGTAAGCCAAGTCACAAATCACAGAGGAAAGTTGAAGTTCAGTGTGCCAGGTAAGTGGTCAAGGGGGAAAAAATCAGGAACAGAACAGAAACGGAAACAGAAACTGATGTATGAATCAAGAAGTTAAAATGAGAGAGGTGAAAGTGAGCGAGGTGGAAAGGAAAGTGTTGGGGACCAGTGAATGGGCAGGTCTACTTGTCTTGAAGGATCAGGAATGGTAGCATGATAATAGAAAATAAGAGGAAAATGTCTACCATATAGAATACACCATTCAGGGTGTCTGATGACATATCTCTTTTCTGAGAACATAAGAACCCTGGATTGCTATATTTGCATTACATGAGTCTGTTCTTGTCCAAGGTGGATACTTGGCCTAGACTGGGTCAATCATATCCTTTCCTGGGAATTTGCAATTTGGATTGAGACATCTGGTAAGTTTCAAATCTTCCTGTGAACAAAGATGGTATTAATTTGAAAGTTACATTGGCTACATAAAAATAAAAATGGGGAGGGCAACACTTTTGGACCCCACCTAAGATAGAGGCTAGTTGCTGGGAGAACTAACTATGTGATTAGAGGTTTGGAACGTTCAATGCTCCCTATTCCCACCTGCAAGGGGGCATAGGGGCTAGAGATTGAACTGGTCCCCAAGGACCACTGATTTAACCAGGCATCTCTATGAAATGAAGCTTCCACAAACCCCCAAAAGAATAGGGTTCAGAGAGCTTCCAGGATGGTCAACATGTGGAGATTTGGGGAGAGTGGTGGCCTCAGAGATGTCACAGAAGTTCTGTCCTCTCTGTTTACTTTGTCCTATATATCTCTGCCATCTGCCTGTTCTAAATTGTATCCTGAGGTCTTTTTATAATGTTGAAGTTATAAGTAAAACAATTATTTATTTTAACAGCAAAATGGGTTTATTCAGGAATAGCAGAGGAATTTCAATTCGGACGTGCAAGCTCTGTCATACCATTGTCAAGTCCAGTAATCAAAGGAAAGGACTGTTACTTTATAGAGAGAAGGAGGAAATTAGAAGAAACTGCTTTGAAAGTTTGTGGGAAAGTGAGATTTCAGGTGGTGACGATTTCTCATTGGCTGAGTTGTACCATTTGCTTATTGGCTGAGCTTGTTGACAAACAAGGAGAATTTTTTCTTTCTTCTTGTTGGAGTGGTAAAGTAGGCATTTTAATGTTGGAAATGCAAAGCACTCTCCCTATTTGGGTCTGCAACTGATCACAAGTGATAGGGTATGAGAGCGCCCCCTTCTGGCCTTCTGACGCCATTTTAAAATCAGTTCTTTTGTTTCCCACTGCACATGCGATCTAGTAAGTCAATTGTTTCTCTGAGTTCTGTGAGCCATTCTAACAAATTAGTTGAAACCAAGGGAGTGGGGCATTAGACCCTCCAGTCTACAGCCAGTTGTTCAGCAGTGCAAGTGAACATCAGGCCTTGTGACTGACCTCTGAAGGGTGGTGGAAGGGGATTGTCCTGTGAGACCAAGCTCCTAACTATGGGATCTGATGGTATCTTCAGGTGGATGGTGTTCGACATGAGTTGAATTGTAGGACACCCAGCTGGTATAGGCGAACTGGTGGGTAGTGTGGGGACTCACCACTTCCACACTGGAACTGGAGTCAGAATCATTGCCAATAAATTCTTTGGCTGAAGCTAATTTGAAATGTGTCTGCTACTTTATCAGAATCAGTAAAGTCTGATAGCCTGGATTTCTCCTCGGCCATCAGACAAGCCTCTCACAAGGGTGAAAGTGGCAGACTGGGTACCTTTTATCTTTGCTGAGATTCCAGAAATTGTGCCCTGAAATGATGGCAAGATTAGAGCTAGTGCAAATGACCAAAGTCAGGTTTAGTAATCTAAGGGTATAGCGGAAGATGTGGAATCAAGATATGAAAGGAACATAAAAAGATACAGAAGCTAGACAGAGGGCAGATTAAGTTTGGTAGAAATTCGAAGGGGTTTGGATGGGGCCATTCATGCTAGCTTATATAGGGCTGTTGGGTGCACTGAGAGCTGGAGTGGGTAATGGGGACTGACTGGGTGTGGGGGCCAAAGACCCGGAGGTACTGCCAAGTTCTGAGACACTTTCTAAATTATCTCATAATAATATAATTTTTTAGTGGTACTGTAAATAATTAAATAATGAAGGTTATTGTCATTACTGACTATATTTTATTACAGTTCAATGCAATGACAATAGCCATTGTTTTTTGAGCCTCTACTATTATACTAGGTATTGTGTTAAGTACATTATTCACATCTGTAATCCTCTAATAACTCTGCAAAGCAATTGCTATTATTTGATGTGTTTGTAGTTCATAGATTAATCGGAAATATTCAAGTAAATCTGAACTTTACTTTCTGAATGCAGCCAGGGTAGCCTTAACTTTCCATGGCAAAGGATCCCCAGGGCATTACTATCCCCCTGGATTAGTAAGCCTGATTTTGGTCATTTGCCTAGCTCTAAACTCAGCATCCCTTCAGGGCTCAATTTCTTGAATCTTGGCAAAGATAAGTACCCAGTCTGTACATGAATATATAATAAAGTAGATGTTTCATAGAAACACGTATATGTTGTTTGTGTTCAAGTTGTGCCACCTTTCTGGACTTTTCAAAATGATCACGGAAAACACCAAAAGTCAGGCAGTTTCAATCATGCTCCCAAATACGAATGGAGGAAAATTCCAAGAAACTGGACAAGAGATCTTATATTCCTGCTTTTTTAAAAGCTGGACTTGTCTCAGCCTTACCATGCCTGTGGGGCTTGGTACAGAAAGCTGTGCCTGACACATCTCATCTTTAATTCTTTTCTATCTATTTCCTTTCTAAATAAAGGACATGAGTTATTGCAGCCCCAGTCATTTATATTCCAGGAGTGCATTTCGAAAAGAGCAGAGCTTTTGTTTTCCTTGTCCATCCTGTGGTCGAGGTACTAATGAGCAGGGAAATAACCTAAAGGCAGCTTGCACTAAGAGAGGAACAGGGATTTGAGGTCTCCAAATTAGCTACAGAATTAATGCTCAGCCCCGAATAATTGCAAGTTCTATGAATATAAAAGAAAATTATATTGAAATTATTTATTTATTTATTAAAGAATTTTAATGCTTTATGAACTCCAAAGGATTATGGAAGGACAATGGACACTTTCTTTTTTAAAGCCATAGAAGACTTCTCCCCTCCCCCAATGAAATGCTTCATAGACAATGAGTATCTTCCTGATGAAACTATAACTGTGTTTTGGAAAAATGTGTGATAATGGGAATTAGATAGCCTATTCCTAATGATTACCATAGCAAGATCTCCTGAGGATTTTAAAAAGCAATAGAAAGAAATACCATGTGGGAAACAGATGAAATGGAGAACAATTAATTAAAATATATTAGTAGAAGTGGGAATAATCTTTTAAAAAATATCAAGGAAAGTCAATTAAAGCTTATTTATGACAATGAAAATATACCAGTCTCATACATTTTCTTGAACTTAGTTTTCTTTCCTTACAAGGCAATTAGTGTCAGAAGCTCCAATATTAAATTGCTTTTTTTTTTGGAGAGGATCAGGCCATCTAGTTAAGGAGCCTACCAATCACACGGGAGGGTGAAAATTCATATGTTAACATTTGATGGGAAATGAGGGTGTGAGTTATTTTGAGTGAGTCATTTATCTTTTTATAGCAAAGAACCGTCACACAGATATTTGTAAAACCATCTTGTTTTTTTCTAATGTTGAGAATGGAGAAATGCATCACAAATATTGAAAACAACACTAAAGTAATATCCAGTTTGATAGTAGAAAGAAAATTAAAAAAAATAATTATTTTCATATTCAAGAATCAGTTTTATATGACCAAGTTCCTTTGATCAAAATAAATGGTGGAGCATCCAGGTGGCTGCCTAATGGCTATGATTTAGTCTTTATTTACGTTATTTACTCATATCATCTAAAAATTACAATTCCAAATAACCAAGGTTTATTGATTAATTTAGCAAATAGTTCTTCTGTGCTGGGGATAAAAATGTAACCAATTTATCTAGCAGTTTGAAGTCATTGGGAAATAAACATGGAGTAGTTTTGTTTTCCTCTAATCACTGCTCTCTCAACAGACTCTTAGGCAAATACATAACTTTCCAGTCAACTTCAGTTAAAAACTCAAATCTCATTTCCCTCCAGTCACCACCGTGGCTTGATTATGGCTCAAGGGACAAGGAGAGGGGTTAAGAGCTACCTTTTTCCTCTCTTCCTTTCCTCTCCCTTTTCAAGCTCTCTTGGGTTTGAGGGCAGGGAGGAGAGGAAAAGGCCATCAGTTTTTTTATTTAGTTGAACTCATTGAAATCGTGGAAAATCACTGATTTTCTGGATAATGGTGTTTGGGCATTTATGCCTTCTAGCTGACAGATGTCCATCTGCTGGTTCCAGTGGGGATGTTTGTGGTAGCCCCCAGGGGAACCACTTCCTTGACACCCCCAAGAATGGTATACACCATTGCTTCTCACTGCTGGGGTCACTTTAGCTAGCAAAATTCCCATCTAGCTGGGGTACGGCAAGATGGCTAAAGTCCTCTCCTGATATATGGCCCATGGGGAACTCATGCATTATCGCTATGCCTAGCCCCTCAAAACCCTTTCTCTCTATCCCCCTCCAGTTGTTTTTTTTTTTTTTTTTTTTCTGTCATGTAGGATCATGTACAATCAGGAATACCACTGCCTAGGGAGATGCCAACTTGGAGAATGAGATTCCAGTCTCTCTGTGTATCATGAGCACCCTCTATAACAGCTATAGAGTTCATAAGTTATTAACTCCAAAAGTTATTATACTTATTGTTATTAGTGATCCATTCATGGCTTCGAGCTATGGTATGTTCAGAGAATTTCCAGGTCACAGCACAGGAAGAGGGAACTCAGATGGAATCTGAAAGAATCCCTCAGTTGAGAAGGTAGATAGAACTGAGAGTTCAGGGAAACCAAAGCAGCTAGAGTTCACAGGAAAGAGTATTATAGAGAAGAGAGATACACAGAGAAAACCCCAGAGACCTGCAGAGGTTCCTCTCAAATATCCAGCTGTGTACTGAGAAGCACAGCTTAGAAAGGAGAAAATTTTACCTTTGGCGGGGAAGCATGTGCCTTGGTCTGGGAAGGAACCACTCAAATGGATTCAAAGTAACGAGACTAGGAATGATGCCCATGCCCCACCAATAAGACAGGAAAACCTCAAGGTTTAAAGGGGATTAGAGAGTATATAAAAGCTTTTTGCCTTAATAGTGGGGCATAATTAACTCTAAACTCAGTGAGGAAAGAAACCCTCTGAACCAGAATTCTATACTCAGTGAAAATATCTTTCAAACATAAAGGCAAAATAAGAACTTTTTTCGATATGACCAAAGCTGGAAGAATTCATCACCAGCAGACCTTCACTGTAAGAACTGCTCAAGGAAGTTCTTCACACAGAAGGACAATGACACAACTGACAGAATACAGATTTGCACAAAAGAATGTAGAGCAGACTTCTCCACTAGAAAACATATTTTTTCTATATTATTTGATCTCTTTAAAATATAATTGCTATACAAAAATAACAATATCATGAAGACTATAAAATAAGTAGTAGTAAAATGATGGCAGCAAAAGACATAGGCTGGGAGGGGAGAGGTCAGAAGTATAATATTTTAAGTCTCTCATACTATATGTGAAATGCCAAAATATTGCTTGAAGGCAGACTGGGACATGCTCAGAATGTATGCTAAAAACCCCAAAGCAACCCTAAAATAACAAGACAAAGACCGCTAATAAATTTTCAAAAGAGGTAAATTATAATGATATAATATGTGCAATTAATACAAAAGAAGGCAGGAGAAGTGGATAAAGGGAGCAAAAAAATAGGTGGTAAAAATAGAAAACAAATAGCAGGATGATAGATCTGAACCTTATATCTATAATTACGTTGTAATTTCTTCCTTGTTATGAGAAAATCTTAAATAATATGATGATTTTCTGATGTGTATCCTGCGAGGAAAAAGTAAGGAAGGATTGAATTAAGCCAGTCTTAATTAAAGTGTAAGTTAATTAAACTTAATTAAATGTAAGTGAGGAAGAAAATTAGAGGAGATTCTAAGCAATGATGTGCTGGGTTGGATGTTAGACAGGAGTTCTAGGGAAACAGGGCAGAAGTTAAAAGAAGTTTAAAGATGGGGCGCCTGGGTGGCTCAGTTGGTTGAGCAGCTGCCTTCAGCTCAGGTCATGATCCTGGGAGACCCGGGATCGAGTCCCACATCGGGCTCCCTGCTCAGCGGGAAGCCTGCTTCTCCCTCTCTCACTCCCCCTGCTTGTATTCCCTCTCTCGCTGTGTTTCTCTCTGTCAAATAAATAAAATCTTTAAAAAAAAATAAAAAATAAAAAAATAAAAGAAGTTAAAAGAATGGTGCAAGAAAAGGGGGAAGGGGTGAGGATTAGTTTTCTCTAAAAAAGATAATTAGGGATGGGGTAGGTTTAATTGTGAGTAAGAGAGAGCCAAGAGTCAGTGTATTAAAATTTCTAGATAATATAAGAGTAAGCTGGGATAGTGCTTATCATTGATACCTACATTTTAAGATTTTTTTCCCCCTAACTTGTCCTTTGCTTTACTTCGGTTTTATAGCCTTGTTAAGCTGATTTCATTTCATTTGATTATCAAAGTTATAGAATACCATTATAATAAAGAGTATTAAGAAGTATGATATGACTTTCATGTGGCTCTTTCCAATAGATAACTTATTACCTCTGATGATAGCAAAATATATTACAGGGTAAAATTTAAAAGCCAGAGGAAAAATTAAACTATTGTTTTTAAATCCAGAACCTTAGAAGGATTGTGTGGATATTACATAGTCTCAGGACTTTTTTTCTGCCCTCTCCTGATAAGAAATACAATGATGAGTCTGAAAGTCCAATTTCAGAGTATCGTAAGGAAGGAAATCAGACACTCATTAGGCAGAATTATTTCAGGTCTGTGGGAGTTTCAAGGATTACTCTGGCATTATAGTAATTCTGTGGGTAGAAGAAGGAAGAACCTCCTCATGGCCTCAAAGAACGTAATTGATGTGGATCTGGTAAGTACCTACTATGCTCAAACCTTGGAAAACACTACTTCAAGTTACAGTTTTTCCACAACATAGCTGAGTCCATTTAACTTTAATTTAAACCCCAAACTGTGAACTTTTCAGTCACGAAGATTATGGATTTTCAAAGCTTTTCTGTTGTATTGCTTAGGCCAAAACTAAGCTATAATAAGGTTTCTGCTTATTTTTCATTCACTTTCAATAAGAAAAAAAGGTTGAGGATTTATAAGAAAATTATTTTAAAACCCAAGATAGAACAAAGAAGCACATTCAGAGAAAATCTGCTTTACCCCTAAATCCAACAGCTTGTCAGAAGTACACAGAAATCTCAGCAGGCAAATGTGAAATGTTTTTGCCATACCCAGCAGACCATGTGCTGAAACCCTGAGACATAAAGTAACTCATCAAAGCAAGAATCATCGAGAGAAAGGAAAATAACCAGTATATCACTTAAGGCATTGGTTTTAAAATATTAAAGATGAGGCAATACTTTAGAAAGGACTCTGTGGCTATTGTTAAAATGGAATTTGCTCAGGGACTGTGGTTTAGTGTTCCAAAGTAGCTGGTTCCCTGAAGCTGTTCTAGTCTATCCCAACTCTTCTTCTGTTCCAGGAGCACTATGATTAAAGGGCTACAGAATCACAGAAAACTTTGGACCCTGTTTATTTCTCTTAACCCTTGAAGTTCTATTTCCAGTGAGCATCGCAGTATACTATGGCCAGGCAAAACAAAACAAAACTTTTGCAGCATTAATAATGCCCATTTTGGTGTTTTTTTATTTTGAATTGAATAAATTAAACAAGTGTTATTATAGAATTATTAATTATACTAAATAATTATAGTAATTTATCAACACATTGTTACGAAACATTTAGTTGATGGATATGATTTGGCATTTTTTTCTCTTCTATTATTTGGCATTGGAATTATGTTTACTCCTTTTTCCCTAATGAATATAAGATTTCATATTGATTTTGGATCACAAAAATTACAAAAAATATATGCATACTTTTCATATTTAATAAGAGGTGAATATCTTCTGCCAGGAATTAATAAACACACTTTTGGAAGGAATAATATTCTTCCCTTTTGTTTTTCTTATTGTGTTATGCTGGTCATCATAAAGTACATCATTCATCATTAGTTTTTGATGTAGTGCCCCATGTTTCATTGTTTGGTAATAATACCCAGTGCTCCATGAAATCTGCGCCCTCCTTAATACCCATCACTAGGCTCACCCATCCCCCACACCCCTCTCTTCTAAAACTCTCCATTTGTTTCCCGGAGTCCATAGTCTCTCATGGTTCATCTGCCACTCTGATTCCTCCCCCTTCATTTTTCCCTTCCTTCTCCTAATGTCCTCCATGCTATTCCTTGTGTTCCACAATAAGTGAAACCATATGATAATTGACTTAACTCTGTTTGACTTATTTCACTCAGCATAATCTCCTCCAGTCCCACCCAAGCTGATACAAAAGTTGGGCATTCATCCTTTCTGATATTTGAGTAATATGCCAATTTGTATATAAACCACATCTTCTCTATCCTTTCGTCTGTTGTAGGGCAACAGTTGTATTGTCAGTTTGGCAATTGTGGAATACTGAGTGATGGCTCAGGATGAGTGGTTGAATATATATTGTGACTCAGAACCTAACTTCCAATAGATTGCCAGCCACTTTTTAAAAGTAGATGAGGAAAAGAGAGACATCTTTGTAAAAAGTACTAAAAGTTAGAAAGATGTCCAGATTTTGGTTTTGTCCTCTCTTAAAAACCAGAACCAAAAGGTTTTAAACAACTTCTTATTCAGAACTGGGCCTGGGTGCCTGGGTGGCTCAGTGGGTTAAAGCCTCTGCCTTCGGCTCAGGTCATGATCTCAAGGTCCTGGGATCGAGGCCCGCATTGGGCTCTCTGCTCAGCAGGGAGCCTGCTTCCTCCTCTCTCTCTGCCTGCCTCTCTGACTACTTGTGATCTCTCTCTGTCAAGTAAATAAATAAAATCTTTAAAAAAAAAAAGAACTGGGCCAATATTTGTTATTATTGAAAACTGTTTCTCAAATGGTAGGCAGAGATTCTAGATCTGCATTCAGGAAAGGATAATAAATAATGCCCAGCTGTTACCTTTGTAAATTGATATTTGCAAAAATAAAGGGTACTAAATATTGGTTAAGGGATTACTATTTCCTCCCACTAGGAAACCAATATTTGCTATCCAGGCAAATAGATGTGAATCGTATCATTGATCAGGGCAGCACACTGGTAAGAATATAAATATGGCATTTAAATGAGTCTTCATAGAACCTCTAAGACTCCAAGGAATCCTTACCTCTGAAGAATCCTCTGAAGCATGAGAACAGAAATGTAGAAAAGGCATGCAGTCTGGGTGGCTGGAGTCCTGGGCCCTGGCAATTGCTTCTATTTTAGTCTTAGAGCCACTGTTTACTGCTTGCTAAGTACTTTGGGCTTTCACACAAGATTATCTTTGAAAACAGATTAGTGTCACTTTTTACAAAAGCTTGGAAATGATTGATCTTGAAAACCTTCCGCTATGTGCTGAACAAGAATAAAATGTAAGAAATCTGGTCAGTTTTGCCCACATTCCCAATCAAGGGCAAAGTTCATTTGAAGTTGAAATTACAACTCATACCACTACTCACTTTCAGTGCTCTCCATTCTTATCTATATCTGCACCTCACTTTCACCCTCTTTCTCCCATATTAATAACTAATTTTAAAAATCAGTATATACTAATTTCTTCTCAAACTTCTTCAATGGCATTTTTAAAAAAGATTTTATTTATTTCTTTGAGAGAGAGTGCATACACTTGGAGGGCATTGGGAGGAAAGAAAGGGCAGAGGGAGAGGGATAAGCATACTCCCCGATGAGCAGGGAGCCAGATGAGGGGCTGGATCCCAGAATCATGACACTTAATCGACTGAGCCACTCAGGCACCCTGTTTTGATGAAATTTCTATTTTACCAATAGGATTCTCTCACCAATTTTTCAAACAGAATTTTTGAACTTGGTTTATTTCTAGAAATCAGTAGTGAGATTTATTATGTGTTTGATCCTGTCATTTCTTACTTTACCCATCCTTTAGCATCCCTTATACTATTTATTGGTGAAAGAATAAATATTATTTGAGATATTAAACATACAGTTCATAGTAATAATCTTTTACTGACATCCTCATTTGCTTTCCACTGGTTTGAGCAGAAGGGATTGTCAAATCTTTCTGCAAACTGTTATCAATTCAAAATACTGATTGTTCCTTGTTTAAATGAAATGTAGCCTTTCATCTGTGAGAAGATTGTTTTGATTTCTACTGACATGTTTGTTAAGCTTTTGAATGTTCTTTGCTATTTGTCAAACTTTTACCAGTTTCAGCATTTTGTTATCAATCCTTGAATGACATATCAGGCTTTTAAAAATATTTAAATTTAAATTCCAGGGCACCTGGGTGGCTCAGTCTGTTAAATGTCTGCCTTCAGCTCAGATCATGATATCAGAAGTCCTCAGATCAAGCCCTGCATCATACTCCCTGCTCAGTGTGGAGTCTGCTTCTCCCTCTCCCCTGCTCCTTCTTTCTCTCTCTCACTCAAATAAATAAATAACAGTCTTTCAAAAATTTAAATTTCAGCATTTCACCTGTGATGTGTTTTGACTACATTTGAGTTCCTTTGCAACCTTTTGAACATCACTTTTACTTTTCTAGACTTTCGATATTGTGGTTATTCTTCTATCTAGTGCATTGGTATACTGGTCTGTGTTAGATGATAGGTCCAAGTGCCAAGATCAAGACCCAAATAAGCAGTGGCCTAACCAAGGAAAACATTTGTTTCTTCATTTCTTCTTATGGAACAGTCTGGCCTTTGGTGTTCTAGGGCTAGAAGGGTAGCTTTGCTCTATGAGGGTGTCCAGGAATCCAGACTTCTTTCCCGTTACCACAAGGTATTGCCCATGTATGTGTTGTCCCAAATTACGTTGTGTAAGTATCACTTCTACATGACTTTTGGCACAAAAGTGTATAGAAGTCATACACTTAACCTTTTAAGTCCAGACCGAGAGATGTGTTTATTACTACTCCATTTCTGTGGGCCAGAAGTCAATAGTGTGACTATGCCTGGCTGCTTGGCAGACTGGGAAACGTAGCTTTTATTGTGAGCAGCTGAAATTCAAAGGTTTCATTACAAAGTGAAGAAGAGGAGAACGGATACTGGATAACAAGCCTCTACCACACAGCTGCATGTTTCTAGGCATTGGCAACCAAAATACTTCCACTTCGTATTGAGGAAGTTGTTCTGGATCATTTCTAAGCAGTTTCATCTTCAGGGTCAATGTAAATCAGATTTGGGGCTCTCAGTTGTATTTAGGGAAAACAGGAAAAGGATGTGGCTATTGTTCATGTTTCTGCGAAAGGCTAGTTTCTAAGGTGCATGAAATCTGGGCATGGTGTGGCACTAAGGAAACTCAAGTGGCCATTAGAACATACCACGATCTGCTATTCTCATCTGCTCACATCCTGATGATATTAGGAAAATGTTTTAATAAGAAGGGTCATTATTTTTAAGGCTCTTGTAAGGATTTCTCTCTCTCTTCCTCCCCACTTTTTTCTCCTCCTTCTCCTTCTTCCCATACTAGTAGTTATCACTAGAGATGTGAATTATCCTGCCCTGAAAATCTTTGATAGAAGCTCAACAGCATTTTGATTGAGTTGGCTTAGACATAGTTGATTTAGTAAAGTGTAAAGAGGGTCAGTATGGAACACAAATAAAAGACTTCCCATCTAAGTTCTAGAGATGGTGGCAATAGGAAAACTTTATCCAAAGAGGAGTCCAGACTACAGCTAAATGTTTTCTAATGAAAACAAGATATTCATTTTTAGAAAGATAGGACTCCCCCACAGATAAGTGTCGATTTTCTTAAAAATAAAACAGGCTCAGAGGTCAGAATTCTTTAATAGTGAAAGATTATTTAAAAGAAAACTTCTTTAAAAATTTATTTTTTTATTTTAGCGAGAGAGAGAGAGAGAGAGAGAGAGAGAGAGAGAGGAGCGCGCAGTGGAGAGGAGCAGAGATGGAAAGAGAAAATCTCAAGCAGACTCCCTGCTGAACAGAGAGCTTCCCTTGAGGCTCCATCTCATGACCTTGAGACCATGACCTGAGCCAAAATAGAATTGGATGCTCAACCAAACTGAGCCACCCAAGTACCCCTAAAAGAAAACTTTCAATTGAATATGCCCCTCTGACTATCTTATCTATATTTGATGATGTTGGGGAAAGGAAATGTTTTCCCAGAAGGAAAACAATCATATTTTCATCAAATATTACTTTAGAAACATCCACATGTTCATATATCTGTGTCCAAAATACAAAATAGAATGTGTTCAACAGAATTAGTTTCTGCCTTCTAGGAATTTTAAATGTTGACAATGGTATTATTGACTTAAACTAACAAGTAAACATAAAGAAAAAGAGTACCCCACATATTAGTAGAATAAATAGCAAAATATTTATAGTTTGCATAAGTTCAGTGGCCAACTTTGAGTCTTTGTGGTCTGGAAATAAGCCATAATTTTCTGACTCCCACGCTGGAGTCTCTTCACAGAGAATTAGCTAGTATTTTTAACACTGTGATGTCTTAAAAGATTTTAAAAATAGCTACATTTTGTGACCTCAACTCTAAGCTTTCTGAGTATTTTATACTACAAGTTGCATTAGACAAGAAAATAAGACTGAACAGAACCTCCCCTGCCCCCCGAGAAAACTCTTGAAAGGAACCTATATAAAGTTGAGCAAAGTCTACTTGTTGAAAGTTACTTTCCCGGAAGTGGGCAGACCACATGCACCCATATGGTGCTGAGACCCTCTTCCATGACCCAGATAGTGACAGCCCCTCCCTCAATAACTTGGATAACTATTGCCTAGCAACTTCAGAAGCCGGGTCCCTGCAGTCCAGAGTGGAAAACCCTATCAACCACCTGTACTTCTTGCAGAATTCCTACTTTATCTCCTGAGTCTTCCCTTCGAGTTCTGTGGCTGGATCCCCACATGGAACAACCATATTACATAAAGGGTCAGCTGGCATTAGGATGGGTAGGTCAGAGTTTAAAAGAGGAAAAAAAGGAAGTTGCTCTTGATTTTAGGAAATGCAGTGTCTATTACTTATAAAAGTATGATAAACTTGTGGTCATTTTTAATATGAAAATAAATACAAGGCAAATATCCAATGATCATGCTGATTAAATTTATAACTCAAGCTGATTAAATAAGCTACATAACCATACTCTCATTTTGTGGAAATGAAACATAAGACAGTATTCTAAAAGAAAAGGAATAGAAACACACACAGACACACACACACATACACATTCACACTCTTAGTAATGTTTATAATAAATTTTCAATGACTCAAAGTTTGGAGCTTTAGTTCTTTGACTTACATGAATTATTCTTAACTTTAGAAATGGAGTCTAGACATGTCTCCAAAGGCAAAGGAGACAAAAGCGAAAATGAACTTCTGGGACTTCATCAAAATAAAAAGCTTCTGTACAGCAAAGGAAACAGTCAACAAAACAAAGAGGCAACCCACAGAATGGGAGAAGATATTTGCAAATGACACTACAGACAAAGGGCTGGTATCCAAGATCTATAAAGAACTACTCAAACTCAAC
>PITA01006694.1:0-66235 GCA_004023965.1 Spilogale gracilis
CAAATGACACTACAGACAAAGGGCTGGTATCCAAGATCTATAAAGAATTACTCAAACTCAACATCCAAAAAGAAGATGAACACATCAAAAAATGGGCAAGAGACATGAAGAGGCACTTCTCCATAGAAGATATACAAACGGCTAATAGACACATGAAAAAATGTTCAGCGTCACTAGCTATCAGGGAAATTCAAATCAAAACCACACTGAGATACCACCTTACACCGGTCAGAATGGCCAAAATTAATAAGTCAGGAAACAACAAGTGTTGGAGAGGCTACGGAGAAAGGGGAACCCTCTTATACTGTTGGTGGGAATGTAAACCGGTGCAGCTGCTTTGGAAAACAGTGCGGAGATTCCTTAAAAAATTAAAAATAGAGCTACCCTATGACCCTGCCATTGCACTACTGAGCATTGACCCCAAAGATACAGATGTAGTGAAAAGAAGGGCCATATGTACACCAATGTTCATCGCAGCAATGACCACAATTGCCAAACTGTGGAAAGAGCCAAGGTGCCCATCAACAGATGAATGGATAAAGAAGATGTGGTACATATATACAATGGAATACTATGCCTCCATCAGAAAGGATGAATATCCAACTTTTGTAGTAATATGGACTGGACTGGAAGAGATTATGCTCAGTGAAATAAGCGAAGTAGAGAAAGTCGAGTATCACATGGTTTCACTTACTTGCAGTGCATGAGGGGTAACCTGGAGGACATAGAAGGAAAGTAAATGGGAACTAGGGTAATCCAGGGAGAGAAATGAAACAACAGAGACTTTGGACACAGAAACAAACTGAGGGACCTGGCGGGTGGGGGGGGGGAATGGGAGAGCCTGGTGGTGGGTAATGGGGGCACCTATTGCGTGGAGCACTGGGTGTGGGGCATGGGGAATGAATCTTGGAACACTGGGGAAAAAAAATTTTAAGTGGCAATTTAAAAAAAAAGTAAAAAAAAATAAAAAAGACACTGCTATCACCTAGGATATCCCAAGGGATTTAGGATTTGGGCTCAAAGATATATATATATATATATAAAACTATTTTTAAAATAACATGTGTGCTAATCTATTTACAATGTAAAGCAAAACTACAGACAGACTGTCCTCATTTACTGACCTGCAGCTTTTCTCAAATAGGCTGATTCACTTGCAAACACACCAGTGAAGCAAATTTAGAAACACAAGGTTGCTGAGTTGACCACGGGATTTAGTTGGATTAATTTCATAGTTACTGTTTCCAACCTATGTTACCAAAACAAACCTACATCCTGTACTAGAGCACACCTTCTCTAAGACCCACACTCTGTAGGTCCCTGTGTCCTCGGTCACCCCGGAGATACACCAACAGTCTGAACTCCACTTTCTCAGCCCTGCTGCCTGACCACTCCTCTCTCTAACTGAGGAATTGTTTTCCTCTGGATCTGTTGGTCTTGTCCCATGGATAGTCTACTTTTTAAGGTATTTTGTATATTTTTAGCTTAATATAGTTTGTTCTATAATATAAAATGTAAAACCCAAATGCAAAGTACAACTAGATGCAGATCCCAGTTCAAAAACAAAAAAAGCTTCAAAGACATATGGGGAGAAGACGAGGAAAGTTGAATATGGACTGGCTACGTTCCTGTTCATCATCGCAGGTGTAGTATTAATAATGCGTATGTGCAGGAGGACATGCTCATTCTTAGGTGCTGCACACTGAAGGATTAATGGGTAAAGTGAAATCACACTGCAACTAACTTTAACTCCTTCACTTTAACTCATGTCAACATAAAAAAATAGACACTTAATGGATCCAACGGAGTTACACAAGTAAAGCAAAACATACCCCCATTCTGAATCTAAGTGACAAGTGAATGCTTATTCATTTTATATTATTTCAACATCTCAGACATGAACATTTTGTAACCTCCCCAAAACGAGACAAAAGATGAAGCACTATTTTCTATTTACAAGTTTCAGGAAACGCAAATGTTGGTGGAGGCACCTCAGTCTTCTGTCCATGTTGTAACAATCCTTTTCTCAAAAGTAAAATGATGATACAAAGCTGATCATCATAAAAATGCAGATTTTTCATTTAGCCATTACTTCTCGTTTATAGCATTGCGCTTGCAACTGAGTTTTTGGTATGAAAACAGTCCATCTATACAACTGTGTCATTTTTTTTAAAGATCTTAATTATTTGACAGAGAGAAACACAGCTAGAGATGGAACACAAGCAGGGGGAGTAAAAGAGGGAGAAGCAGGCTTCTTGCCGAGCAGGGAGCCCGATGTGGGACTAGATCCCGGGTCTCCGGGATCATGACCTGAGCTTAAGGCAGTCGCTTAACCAACTGAGCCACCCAGGCGCCCCAATTGTGTCATTTTAAATGATGCTTTTCTTTGCTTCTGTCCTTTGTTCCAGAAAGCAGATGAGCTTTTTTTCTACTCTAACCCCTCAGGATCTGTGTCCTGACACACACTCTGTTGATGTGGGTTTTTAAACTATCCAGCATTCATGTCAGTTTCCAACAGACAGGAAGTCAGACTAGAAACTGGAGAGACGAGGGGATGTCTGCCAGCCAGTAGGCCCTCCGATGGGTGTCTGTATAGGGCTGGGCACCAGAGACAAATGGTGTCCTTAGAAGCCATGGAAAATGATGTGCTGTCTAAGCCTGGTATGGAAGGAGTGACACTGCCTTAGCATGAACTCGGGATTAGAATCACCCAACACGGGCTTCGACAGCAAACACACATCAGCAGTTGTCATAAGATATAGAAAATCAGAGGCACTGCTCCAATTGCCTTAGATCCCATACGTCAGAAGGCTCTTCAACCATCCCCAAAGAGATTCATGTACCCTGACATCAGGCGCATTCTCCGTTGAATCACCCAGACTGACAACCCAGCAAGACAGGTCAGGGAGGGCTGAGGCTGGTTAATTTGATTTAGAAAAACAAGGGGAGCATCAGGCTGGCTCAGACCATGGAGTGTATGACTCTTGATCTTGGGTTGTGAGTTTGAGCTGGGAGTAGAGATTACTTAAAAATAAAATCTGAAAAATAAAAAGAAGGAAGGAAGGAAGGAAGGAAGGAAGGAAGGAAGGAAGGAAGGAAAGAAAGAAAGAAAGAAAGAAAGAAAGAAAGAAAGAAAGAAAGAAAGAAAGAAAGAAAGAAAAGAAAAGAAGGAATGAAGGAAGAAAAACAAGGACACATGATGTTTCCTGCTTCCAAGATGAAGGGAGACAGTTCTTTTTCAGGGACATCTGTTCTTTCCAATGGCAACACTTATTGCATATTTGCATTGCATGTGTGTATATTTATTTATTTACCTCCTCAAACCCCCTGAAGGCAGAAGCTGTGTCCGTTTTGCTCGCCTTCACAGAACCCACATCGAGCACGGTGGCAGCTGTGTTGTAGATGGGCCCTTCACAGAAAGACCGTGATAAACAGTACCCATTGTGTGGCTACCCGTTTCACACGGTCACATCCATGCAATCAAGGACCTGGGCTGCTTTATCTAAATGCAGTTGTCTATGGAAATTTTGAATCTGAAATCTTATCAGCATGTCTTAGATTGACATTAGATTTCTGATAATTTATTATACTTCAGTATGCCAACCGCGATGCACGCCAATTAATCAGATTTAATGAATTATGGTAAGTTAATTAGTATATAGAGTGATCTTGTCTGTATTACACCTCAGGTTTTGTAAGAAACGTAAAGATTATCTCAGGGACCTGGGGGGCTCAGTTGTTGAGCATCTGCCTTCGGCTCAGGTCATAATCCCGGGAGTCCCAGGATCGAGCCCCGCATCGGGCTCCCTGCTCAGTGGGAAGCCTGCTTCTCCCTCTCTCACTCCTCCTGCATGTGTTCCCTCTTTAGCTGTGTTTCTTTCTGTCAAATAAATAAACAAAATCTTTTATTTTTTAAAGAAACATAAAGATTGTCAGGTATGCGGGCGCTGGAGTGGCTCCATCAGTGAAGCGTCTGCCTTTGGCTCAGGTCACGATTCCAGAGTCCTGGGATCGATCCCCATGTCGGGCTCTCTACTCAGCAGATAGCTACTTCTCCCTCTCCCTCTGCCTGCTGCTCTACCTGCTTGTACTCTTTCTGTCTGTCAAATAAATAAATTAAATCTTTTTAAAAAATCACTTTTAATTGGCAAAACTAGTGGACTTCAAGATATGTGACCATGAGGTGTGGAATGACAGGAGCCCCTGAAAGGATAAGAAGCCGCCAGGCCCAGCCATCATAGTGCTCTGAAGGTATTGATCCTATTAACCTTGTATCTCTCCACTTCAAGGGAGATCCTGTTGTCTGTGCTGTTGATCTACAAAGTATGTTGATTCTGTCCCCAAAACATTATCAAACAACATTGGAGTGAACCATTGATTCTGGTGTTGGATGCACCAGACGGCAGAGAAAGGCACCTGACTTCTCTATCCCATGTGGCCACATGCCTGCTTGAATATCCAAGTCTGTGCACTTGGAAGAATTCAGTCTGACTTTCTTATCTAACTTCCTATCCAGTTGTTAGGTGGAGTGGTTGGGGCTCTTGGGCTTCTGCCTCTACCAGCTAGACAGAAGTTCTACGAAGCTCTACAGCTGACGATCTAGCAAAAAAAATTTCAACACTCTGTTAAAGGGACTTAAACTTGAATTTCAGGGGCACCTAGGTGGCTCAGTCAGTTAGGCGCCTACTTCCAGCTCAGGCCATGATCACAGAGTCCTGGGCTCCAGCTCCCTGCTCAGCAGGGAGTCGGCTTCTCCCTCTCCGGCTGCTGCCCCCCCGCTTGTGCTCTCTGTCTCTCTCTCTGTGTCAGAGAAATAAATAAATAAAATCTTAAAAAAAAAGAAATTTGAAGTTCAATATAAACTTCTGTATATTATTAAGTGATAAGTGCATAGTGGAGTAAATCATGTATCGACTGCTACCATTTCTCTAAGAAAAAGTCAGTGGGGGTGAAGAGGCAGGAAGACAGGGGTATATGGAATATACTACAGACGTAGAAGTATGTGTGCACGTATGTACGGACGTAGCTACGTAATGACCATTTGGTAATGCACGACTGACATATTTAAAATACCTTTTCTCTATTTGGGGTAATTTTACTAGCCAAAGGCCCCAACTTCTAACACCATACCACTAGAAATACTTCAGTGAACTAGAAGAGGGGAAAATCATTAAAGCAATCACACACAACCCCCCCAGCTTTATCTTTTCAATGTCAGGCAAAACAAAACTCATATTTTTGTCTAAATGTCCTTTTTATTAAACATTATTTCATTTATACCTAAGGTCAACACAATTTTGAGTTCTATACCAACTAATGATTTTCTTCTTTCTCCTACCTACAGCAATCTCTTTCTCTACCTGTAACTAATATCAACAGTTTCATGTATTACTGTGTAGATTACATATGAGTCAGATAACATATACAAATGTTATACCAACCCCTCTGTGTATTTCTGTTTTGAACCTTTAATGAGAAAAATACATATCTAGCTCAAGAGCTCTGTGTGTTTGGTGTGTTACTGGGTCAAGGGCTGGTACACACACACACACACACACACACACACACACACACATACCGGCTTCCTAACAGACATTTACTATTCACATTGCACTGCAACGGATTTGCTTCAGTAAATATATCATGAGCATTTTTGCAGATCAAAAACAAAAGAGTTAGTTCCTTCTGTAATTTATTATTTCTCACTGATGGAGTTTCAAGCTGTTCTGTAGGTTTTTTGCTTTTTCTGGCTACTCCAAAAATGCTACATTAAAATATAATTTTACACATGCCTTCATCCACTTATATTTTGGAGACCGACTCCCCAAAGTGAAAACACTGGGTTAAAAGCAAAGCAACAGGGGCGCCTGGGTGGCTCAGTTGGTTAAGCAACTGCCTTCGGCTCAGGTCATGATCCTGGAGACCCAGGATCGAGCCCCACATCGGGCTTTCTGCTCGGCGGGAGCCTGCTTCTCCCCCTCTCAGTCCCTCTGCTTGTGTTCCCTCTCTGGCTGTATTTCTCTCTGTCAAATAAATAAATAAAATCTTTAAAAAAAAAAAAAAGCGAAGCAACAAATCTTCGTGTTCAATACATAGGTGTGATTTGGTCTCCACAATGTAACAATTCACAGTCCTGCCAGGAACACTTTCTTGTACCCCATTGGCACAGGATCTCATCAACCATTTCCAGATTTTATCAACCATTTAAATTTCGTTCCTGTTAATCTTGAAAAACGAAGTTCACTGTTCATACACCGACAGTAAATTAAATTGTTATTACAGTATCTCCATACAGAAATGTCCTAATTCTCCAGTAATTTCAGTAAAAATTAAATTCTTATGGTTTTAAAAGACAATTGCCAACAAATTCTCCTAGAATTCATATATTCTAAGAGAAAGATACTATACTGAAGACAGCCATCATGTCCTCCTCCCTTTTCCTAGGTTCCCTTGTCAGAAAACCTGCCCCAGGGACAGCCCAATAGCTGAGTAGTGGAGCTGAGGGCATCTCTGATGGCACCAATTTCGGGCTAAATCCAAGCACAGCAGAACTCAATCTGCCAAGACAGAGCAGAGGTAGGAGTCCACGTGACCCCAGAAGAGGCCAGAGAGAAGCTCCATTCATTGGGTCTTTGATCAAAATGGTCATGCTAGGGTCTGCTTTTGTGGGCACGTAACAAAATCCTACACTCTTTCATGATAAAAACACTCAACAAACTAAACTGGAAGAAAATTAACTCGACATAATAAAAGCCATATATGAAAGCCCACATCTAACATCCTACTCAATGGTGAAAAACTGAGGGCTTTCTCTCTAAGGTTAATAATGAGGGCAGAATGCCCATTCTTGACGTTTTTACTTAAAACTATATTGGAAGTCCCAGCCAGAACAATTAGACAAGAAGAAATAAAAGGCATCCAAACTGGAAAGGAAGTGGTAAAACTGTCTGTTTACAGATGACATGATCTTATATGTAGAAAACAGTAAGATGCCATAAAAAAACCTACTATAACTAATAAATAAATTTACAAAGTTATACAACATAGAACCAACATACACTCTGTACAATAATAATAAATAATCTGAAGGAAAGTACAAATATAATCCCATGTATGACAGCATTTAAAAAGAATAAAATAATCAGTAATAACCTTAACCAAGTAGACAAAAGACTTGGACACTGAAAAGTATGAAACTATTGATGAAAGTGATCAGACAAGACATAGATAAATCGAAATATACCGTATTCATGGATTAGAAGATTTAATAATGTTAAAATTTCCATAATATGCCCAGAGTGAACCACAGATTCAACACAGTCCCTGTCAAAATGTCACTGCAATTTTTTGCAGAAATAGGAAGAATCATAGTAAAATTCATAGGGAATCTCAAAGGACCCCAAATAGCCCAAAGAATCTTAATAGAAAAACAAAACCCAACTAGAACCTTCACACTTCTTAATTTTAAAGCATCATATAAAATTGCAGTAATTAAAACAACATGTTTCTGGTATGAAAAGAGATCTACAGACCAGGAGCGCAGAACAGCTAGAAATAAATCCTTGGCTGTGTAAATGGCCAAATGACAAAGTTGCCCAGAGCTCGACAGTGGGGAAAGAGGTCTCTGCAACACGTGCTGCTGAGGAGACTGGATATCCACATGCAAAAGCAGAAAGTGGGACTCTTACATGAATACCACATACAAAAATTACCTCGAAATACATTAAAGACCTAGACTTAAGACCTGAAACTACAACCCTGTAGAAGAAAGCATACAGGAAAAAGTCTCGTGACATTGCATTTGACAATGATTTCTTAGAACAGGCACCAAAGGAACAAGCATAAAAAGCAAAAATAGACAATGAAGACTATATCAAACTTGAAAACTTTTGCACAGCCAAGGAAACAGCAAAATTAAAAAGCCACCCAGATAATGAGAGAATACTGCAAATCATATATCTAATAAGGCAGTAATATCCAGGATATATAAAGAACTACAACTCAGCAACAACAGCAGCAAACCCCAAATAACCTGACCTAAAAATGGGCAAAAGACTTGGATATAGGGGCACCTGGGTGGCTCAGTTGGTTAAGCGACTGCCTTCGGCTCAGGTCATGATCCCGGAGACCCAGGATCGAGCCCCACATCGGGCTCCCTGCTCGGCGGGAGGCCTGCTTCTCCCTCTCTCACTCCCCCTGCTTGTGTTCCCTCTCTGGATGTGTTTCTCTCTGTCAAATAAATAAAATCTTAAAAAAAAAAAAAAGACTTGGATATACATTTCACCAAAGAAGATCTACAGTTGGCCAACAAGCATGTGAAAAAGACATTCAACATCTCTAATCACGAGGGAGATGCAAATCAAAACCACAATGAGATCTCACCTCGCACCTCTTAGGATGGTCTCTATAATGACAAAGCACAATATAAAGTGTTGGCAAGGGTAGGGGAAAAGGGGTGCCCTTCTGCTCTGTTGGTGGGGATGGGAGATGGTGTAGCTACTATGGATCATGGTCTGAACGTTCCCCCAAAAATTAAAAATAGAAGTAGCATATGACCCAGCAAATCTCACTTCCACTATATATCCAATACAATTGAAAATGGGATCTCAAAAGAGATATTTGCACACCTATGTTCACTGAAACGTGATTCAGGATAGGCGAGTTGTGGAGGCTCAATGTCCACCGACCGATGGCTGGATAAAGACAATGTGCTCTATACATACAATGGAAAACAGCTTCAAAATAGAAGGAAAGTCTGTCTTGAGTTGCAAGGTGGATGAACCTTGAAGATATTGTGCAAAGTGAAATACCTCGGGTGCCTGTTTCCACTTATATAAGGTAGTAGCTAAAGCAGTCAAATTGATAGGAACACAAAGTAGGACAATTGTCAGGGGCTGGGGGAAGGAGAAGATGAGAGTCGTTTGGTGGGTACAGAGTTCCAGGTATGCAAGATAAAAATGTTCAAGAGGTCTATGCACAAGGTACATGTAGCTATCCCTACTCAACGCTCACTTAAAAATGATTAAGATAGTAAATTCTGTTATGTGATTTTTGCCACCAAAAAAAGATAATTAACTGATGACAAAATAATAATTATGAAATGTGTAAGCTATGTAGAGGCAAAATATATGACGAAAAGAGCACAAAGGCAATAGGTGAAAATGCATAAGTACTATTTGAAGATACATGATAAATATTTTTAAAAGATTGTATTTATTTATTTGTCAAAGAGCACAAGCAGGGGAAGCAGCAGGCAGAGAAAGAAGCAGGTTCCCCTCTGAGCAAGGAGCCCAGTGCGAAACTCGATCCTGGGATCGACCCTGGGATCATGACCTGAGTTGAAGGCAGACACTTCACCGACTGAACCACCCTGGAACCCCGATAAATTATAAATTTAAAAAGGATGCTGAGAACTTAGAGCCTAGAGATGAATATTGTTAGGATAGGAATTTGACTCAAATTGATAAATAGTCCATCAATTTACAGGCTTTTTCTTTTTAGAAAGTACCATGCTGATTTCAATATGTTTAGGGAAATGCAAATGAACTAGAACTGTCAGAAAATCTTGAAAAAAAACAAATATCGAGGATTTGCACTAAAAGATTTCCAAACTCCAAAGAGTCAATAAGAATGGTACTGAACTGCAGGCACAAGATCAAAATGGATCAATGGAACAAGATCAAAAAGCCAGCGAACATCCCTGCGTCCCCCTCTCTCCGACTACAGCTGCCTTGATCGGGTCACACTTCAAATGACTGGTTATACTTCCAAATAAAAAGAATTCAAGGTACCAGAAAGTCCAAACATAAACGCCACCATCTCTCTCCTTCTTACACTTCATCTGAACATGTTCGTTTCTGCCACCCCTACGTATCCAGTTAAGGAGAAAAAGAAACATAAGAACTAGCCGGGACATCGTTTCTATGGTCAAAATAAAGGAGCTGGCATTATTAATTAAATAAAGGTGTGGTAGTCCAGTAGTAATGAAGGTTGTTAATAATGACCTAAATTCATGAATCAACCTTACTAGCCACACAATACACTGAGTTGGAGTTTGTGCTGGGCGAAGACTGCTAACCAACGTGTTTCACAGGTGCTGCCCAGCTTCCTGGGACATGCGGCGTCAGCAGGATGGGGCTGAGAGTCCCCTTCCCCCTTGGGTTCCCGTGGACTCTGCACTGTCATAAAAGGAGCCGTTCTTTGCTGTGACACCAATTTGCTAATCTTTTTCCCCACCATGCTATATACCGACTTTTATAACCCCTGTGTATTTGCGTAAGCAATCAATACTCAGGTGCCTCCAAAGCTCCGGCCATGAAGCTCATTCGGTCATTCATTCATTCACATTTTGAACAAATCTTGTTCTAAACTCTCAAGTGCCAGCTACTCTGCAAAGAGTCAAATAAAACATCTCCTTCTCTTTCTCTTCTAGGGCTATCTTCTGTCCTCCTACTCTTTAAATGTTCAAGTTCCTCAGGCTAGGTCCTTGGTTTCTCCTCTCCCTTTAGACTCTTGCCCTCAACATTCTCTCGCTCTCTCTCTTTTCCCTGCGGCAAAACATCCATAATATAGAGTTGACCACTTTAGCTGCTTCTCCAACCAATGGTTCAGTGCATTATGTACATTCACACCTCTGGGCCCCATTCATTTGTGGGGTATTAGGGATGGCCACATCAGTTCCCATCTTCAGATCTCTCTCCTGATGACGTCTCGGATATCCTATCCTTCACGGTTCTCTTAGCTGCAAGAGACAAAAACCATCTCTAGCTAATTAAATAGAAAAGGACTTCACTGAACAGATTTTGGGGTAACTTCCAGAATCTTTGCAAAGAACTAGAGAATCATGCTTGGGGCTCGATACTGATATACCCTCTCCCTATCATGATGCAGAATTGGACCAATGAAAAGACCACTGCTGTGGCCCCTGGCCCAGGTCCTTCAGCCTGCACCACCACCAGCTCGCTCGTAGGTGCAGGAGGCTCAGAAATCCGCACCTGGCTGCTCGTCATACCTGCCCACCTTAGTGTGGCTTGCCTACAGCCTTCCTTTTCCATGCCACCACTCTCCACCTCCAAGTCCAGGGCAAGTGTGTGTGGTCGACAAAGCCTGGGTCACAGACAGAACCTGCATCTTTGCCATGAGGAGCATCCCACACTGGGAGACCCGCTCTGACACGTCAGAACTGCCAAAGCAAAGGAGGGGTGCTGAGCAGTGAGAAGAGTGAAAAATCCTCATTTTCTCATTTGATAGGCACTTTATACTCATTATAGAGTTACCTTGATCTCCTGGTGTTTCTGTCGAGACTTTCCCATGCTCTCCCAATCATCCAGGTGCTAACGGCAGAGATACACAGCTATTCATTCTGTATTCTCCCACACTCCTCCCCATCAGCTTCATCCCAAGGTCATCCCAAGGCATCCACTTCTCTCCAGATCCAACACTATCATTTGAATCCAAGGCTTTTTACTTAGACTGTTCCTATATGGTCTCACTCATAACGGCTTAATTGAGATCATTAAAATGCACCACTAGTCACCCATTTTCACACAGTTGAGATACAGATAAATAATAATCTATTTCAGAACATTTCCACCACCCCCAAGAGAAACTCGGCAGTCACTCCTCAATCCCCCTCAGTATTCCCGTTTGGACAGACATTAATCTCACTTCTTTTTTTTTTTTTTTTTTTTAATCTCACTTCTTGACTCAACAGAGCTGCCTAGTTTGGACATGGCGAAGGACTGGAATCAGCTGAGCCCTGAACAATGGGGGTCACGCATGCTGGCCTGCCACACAGTTGAAAATTCATGTATAACTTTTGACTCTCCCACAACTTAACTACCAAAAGCCTACTGTTACCAAAAGATAACAGTCAATTAGTATATATTTGTAGGTTATATGTATTACACACTGCATTCTTACAATAAAACTAGAGGAAGAAAGATGTTAAGAAAATCATAAAAGAAAATATATATTCATTATACCGTGTTTATATTTTTAAAAATCTGTGTTCACCGGGAACAGTTCAAACCTCTGTTGTTCAACGGTCAACTCTACATAGTCTTTTGTGACTAACTTCTTCCACCTGGCATGTTTTCAAGGTTCCTTCATGTTGTAGCATCTAACAGTATTTCATTTCTTTCTATTGCAGAATAACAGTACATTCATTTGGATGGATACATCACATTTTATTTAATTATCACTTAATGGACATTTGGACATTGGTTCCACTTTGCTATTATGAATAATGTTTCAATGAACAATCATGCACAATCAAGTTTTTGCATGAACATGTATTTTCAGTCTTCTCGGACCAGGAGTAGAAAGCCTGGGTCATATGCCAACTCCATATTTAACATTATATGAACTGCTAGACTGTTTTCCAAAGTGTCTCCTCTATTTTACATTCCCACAAGCACTGTGAGTGTTCACAATTTCTTCACATTCTCACTGACACTTGCTGTCGCCATCTTTGATTATGTCCATCCTAGTGGGTGCCAAGTACTATCTTATTGTAGTTTTGATTCACATTTCCCTCATCACTAATGACATTGAACATATTTTTATGTGCTTATTGGCCACCTGTATTCTTTGGAGAACATGTCTCATCTTTTGTCTATTTTAAAATGGGGTCTTTATATTGTTGAGTTTTGTTTTATATTGCTGCATATGCTAGAAACAAGTCCCTTATCAGATATGTGATGTCAACATATTTTCTATCACTGTGTGTTGTTTTTTCACTTTCTTGATAATGTTCTTTGAAGCACAGTTTAAAAAACTTTTTCTTATCAAGCTCAATTTATCTATTTTTTCTCTTTTGCCACTTGTGTTTTGATGTCATTCCTGAGAAACCATTGCCTAATCAGGGGTCACAAAGATTGTGACTAGGTTTTCTTCTAGATTTTTGTTCCATTTTGAGTTACTTTTTATATGGTGTCATTATGAATTCAAATTATTCATTTGTACATGGATATCCAGTCAAAACAGTCATTTGTTGAAAAGCTTGTCCTCTCAATAATTTTGGTGCCTGGGTCAAAAATCAGTTTTGGGGGGAATACACAATCCAACTCAAAACACTATGATGTTTGGATTATTTGTTAATAGCGCATAGATATAAAGTTGATTTTTCTACCTTGATCTTGAATCCTGAAACCTTGCTGAACTCATTTATTAGTTCTGAGTTTCATGGATTCCTTAGAATTTTCTACATAGAAATCATTTCATCTATAAACATTAGTTTTACTTCTTTCTTTTTGACCTGGCTACTTTTTATTTTCTTGCCTAATCGGTATACATAAAATCTCCACTAGAACGTTGAATAGAAGCGGCAAGAGTATATATCCTTGTTTTGTTCCCGATCTTGAGGAAGGCTTTCAGTCTTTCACCTTTAAGTGTCATCATGATAAAATACTTCTCTGCAAGTATTTTATAAATGCTCATTAATGGGCTTAAATTTCCCTATACTCCTAGTTTGTTGAGTGATTTCCATCAAGACAGTGTGTTGAATATTGTCAAATAATTTCTTCTGTTCATATAGCATTATGGACTGAACTGTGTCCTCCAGAAAGTCCTATGTTGAAGCCCTAACCCCCAGTGTGACTGCATTGGGAGATATGGCTTTTAAAGGAATAAAGTTAATGGAGCACTTTGGTGGCTCAGTCGGGTAAGCGGCCAACTCCTAATTTCAGCTCAGGTCATTATCTTAGGGTTGTGAGATCAAGCCCTGCATCAGGCTCTGCATGGGGCATGGAGCCTGCTTAAGATTCTCTCTGGTCCTCCTCCACGACTCCCTCTCTTAAAAATCCTTAAAGGGATAAAGTTAAATATGGTCATAATCATGGCACTCTAACTTGATAACTCGTCTCCTTATAAGAAGAGGAAGAAATCTCTTTCCATCCACTCGCAGAAGAAAGGCCATATGAGAACACATCAAGAAGGAGGCCATCTACAAGCCAGTAAGGGAGCTCGTACCAGAAACCAAATATGCTGGCTTCTTGATCATAAACCTCTAGCCTGTAAGAAAGTAAATCTGTTGCCTAAACCACAAGTCTATATTCTGTTACGGCAGCCCAAGCAGACTAATATATAGAGGGTATTGCATTAATTCAGATTTCTTTGTTTCTTAAAGATTTTATCAATTTATTTGACAGAGAGAAAGACAGCACAAGCAGGCAGAGTGGCAGGCAGAGAGAATAGGAGAAGCAGGCTTCCCCCTGAGCAGGGAGCCTGACGTGGGGCTCAATCCCAACACTCTGGGATCATGATCTGAGTCGAAGGCAGAGGCTTAACCAACTGAGCCACCCAGGTGTCCTGCATTAATTCAGAGTCTAAACCGACCTTGCAATCCTGTGACAAAGCACTTTGTCATGGTCCATAATCCTTTCGTATTTTGCTAGATTCAGTTTGCTAGCAGGGTTTCTGCACCTATATTCATAAGATTTTTTTACATAAATGATATTGGGATAACTGGCAAAATATGAATGGGAGCTGAGAATCAGGTAATCCACTTTGTTGATTTATTTTTATGGTTGCATTATGAGTATGTATGCAAGAGAACTTTTTCAGCAAACACATGAAAATATTCAGAGATGATGGGTCAATACGTTGGAGATTAACTTTCAGATGCTTCATTAAAGATTCTTTTACCATACCTTCACCTCTTCTGTAAATGTGTGATTGCTAACAACAACAACATAGTGAATGGGTGCGTAGAGAATAAAGAGGGAATGCAGAATTGAAAGACCAGTATCTCCAGAGGAAGAAGTGAGAGGTTCAATAGGAAGGGGAATTCAACATGATGCCATAGGGCTCTTTTAATTTTGAGGAAAGTAAATTTTTAAAAAGGGGGGGGCTATTTTCTGTGCCACATTATAAGTGTGTACTTTTCTCACATGCCAGAATCACACCTCCTCTGCATTTTCCCAAAGTTCAGTAGGAAATAAGAACACACTTGGCTAAAATGATCTTCTTACGAATTATTCGTCGGCAGATTTACCCTCAGCCTTTCTCTTCCAGTTCTACTCAGAATATGTAAGAATTAAAAAGCAATGAGTTACTTATTAATATAGTTTCTTCCATTTTAGGCTCTAGGCAACCATTACTCTAGTAGGGAAATAAATTATACTATTAGAACACAAATGGTTTATATTTTAGGTTAGCACCAAATATGAGGTCAAACTGAGGAAAACTGGTCTCCACAGGACAGTTCTATTAGGACCTATGGGAAGACTGCCTAGAACCTACATTCTTCAAGAGTATATGAAGATGTTGATTTAAATCACCCCTCAAGAAAATCTATTTTTTAATGGTAAAAAAAAAAGTATAAAATATTATTAGCCACTTACCCAAAATACCTGGTATTCTAGTTAACGAAGCGTATCACATACTAACCTTTCTGTGTTTCGGCCATAAAAGCATCACTTACCCCTGGCTACGGCCTTTATAATCATCTCAACTTCGCTGCCCCTCTTCACCAAGTTTAGCCCCCTGGACGACAGTGTACACTTGATGTCTGTGTATCTGAGATTCACCCTGTTAATGAGGAAAATGTTGGAAGCCCAAATAACAGATAATGGTGGAACAGGGTACAAGACTGGGATTTTAGCAACGCACAGCTGTCATTCGACTTCAGGTCTGCTTTTGAGTGAGAACAACAGTGGTTTACCAGCTGGCTCCAGAGGTTTTGAACTTGCCCCTGTGCTCTCCCCAACCCACTTTGTCCTGTGTTTACAGCCCTACCTGCATGATTGCTACAGAGGAGACTCAAACTCATTAAACACCAAGAAGTATGTCCTGGGAATGAAGGCCACAAAAAATACCAATATGCCACATTAAGTGTGTATCTTTTATTAAAAAAAATGATTAATAGGGATCCTGATAAATTTTTAAAATGGGAATTACACAAGTTCAGGATTAAAATAACAAAACTGGGACATAATCACTATCACCCAGAGTGAGAAATCCCATGACAAGAGGTCCTGCAGCTGCCACAGTGTGCCTACTAACTGGTCCTTTCTTACCCTTTACCAGCTCTACTGGCTACTGCCAGGCTTAGTGATCACATCTGATCTCTGTGCCGTACCCTCCTTCTGTGCTCTTTTTAAGTGTTTCATCTTTGTCGCTTTCCTCTGCTCAGCTTAAGTTAGATCTTCCAGTTGGCATACGTCCTACATAATTACTCCCCTGCCCACATCTGAAAGGTGAGACAAGTTCTAATGTTTCTACTTTAATTATGGGCTACGGCGTGTGTGTGTGTGTGTGTGTGTGTGTGTGTGTGTGTGTGTGTGTACATTTGCTTACAGGTTCTGTTGCTATTCTAGATTGAAACTAGAAATATAAAATATTACATTGGTTGCCTTTGTGCATCGTCTTCATTCTCAGAGAAGGAAAAGTTTGGACCAATCTCAATAAGCACATGCCACACAGAAAGCACACTCAGCCCCACCAGGTGCTCAGCACTGTGCTAGCTGCTACGTCAGACAGAAAGAGATCACATGGTAGCCCACCACATCTGGATTTATCGCAAAGCCAAGAGATACAAAAGTGAAATAAGACAGTGTCTTAATAAAGAACTGAACTGGATATAATCAAGTACCAAACTACCAAAGGTAGTGCATGCCACAGATCGTCAGAAAGGGGAGAAACTATTCCTAGAGCTACTGTGGGTTTGCATTATAGGTGTGGGATCCTAGTGAGGTGAAAGGACATTCAGTCTAGGGGTGAAAGCATGGGGCATAAGTAAATGTATAAAAGAGAAATGAGTTTGATTCATGAAAGAGTAGTAGCCAACTTTTTTATAAGACGAAGGTCAGGATTACCCTCTGAAGGACCCTACAGACCAAGTCTGACTTGGATCTAATAGAAATGCAGTCACTAGGTGCCCTTTGGTAGGAAAAGGTGTGGAGTGGTTTTGGCCAGTTGGAACAGGACAAAGATCAAGGAGCGAGACCAGTGAAGTTAGAAACCAGTTCACAGACTATACAGTGATCGAGAATAAATGTCAAAAAGGAGTCAGAAGAATACTTGGTATGTCACAATCATTCAGTAAAAGTGCGAGCCATTATAAAATAATGTCAGGGACCAGTATGGTAAGGCTGGGGAAATAAGCGGTAAGATCTATTTCAGAAGTGTCTGCTGCACAACATGAGGAAAATGGATGCTTCTATTTTTTGAGTTTTGCTTATCTATCAAGGGCTGAAAAAAAGAGAATGAGAAGTCTTCTAGTTTTCCACAGAAGCACATTTAAATGCTGTGGGAAAATGTGGTTTATTGTGTAACATTCCTAAGTTTTGATCTATAGCCAATTTTTTTGAAGCGTTCCTAACGAGTAAATCACTCTTGAGCAGTTATTCTAAGGTTTGTTGTGGGGGTTCAATGATCATTAACATGCTCTACACTCAGGTCTTACACTTGGAGGCATTCAGAAAATGTCTTTCCCTCCTTTTTCTTTAATAAGGTAATGGTTATATTCTCTAACAAGACTATCAAGATGCAGTTCAAATGTAATCATTCCTAGAGTCATTTAACTAATCAAATGCTTTGGAACCTATTAATTCACCAGAAGTTCACATATAGAAAATATTTATGGGGTGCCTAGGGGGCTCAGCCAGTGAAGCATCTGCCTTCAGTTCAGGTCATGGTTCCAGGATTCTGGGACCGAGCCCCACGTGGGGCTCTTTGCTCAGCGGGGAGTCTGCTTCTCCCTCTGCCTCTGCCTCTCCCCGCTTGTGCTGTCTCTGACTCTGTCAAATAAATAAATAAAATCTTAAAAAAAAATAAAAACCTTTAAAAAAAGAGAAAATATTTATTATTAGCCTAAGTTAAATGTCTGTGGGAGGAGAATATGAAGGAGGAGAATATAAATCTAACTTCTACTTATCATCCACACCATCAAAACAATAAAAATTCATTAATTTCCATACAAACTCAGAAATTTTATTTAACCCTTAAGGTAACCTTAATGTCCTACCATATAATTTAGATCAATAGAAAACTGGGTTAAAAAAAAAAAAAGACTGAATACAAACTATCTTAAAACATTAATCAAACTTTTAATGTTATCAGTTTATTGCATATGTCAGTACAGAAAAATAGAAAGTATATTCTAAAAGAAATTTACTGTAAAAAAAAAACAACGTAAATGTTTGCTTGCCATGGCTAGTACATCATGTATGATAACATTCAAATTTGAGTTATAAAACTGTATTACTGCTTCAAATAAAATATGGCAAATAACAAAAATATGATTTACATCATGAAACTAGGTTAACTTATTTTATCCTGGATAGACTTGAATATGTTGAAAACAAGTTTTCAGTATTCACTGTACTGACAGAAACTGTTATAAATTATGGTGAACAACACACACTCATCCCTGTTACATTATGTGTATATGGCACTTTTTGTAAAAAGTGTCTCTTATACGTAGTCCTATTTTTAAACTACGTCTTTAGATACAAAATATAAATGGAGGTATATCTGTGCCATTTGGCAAAAAACGTGTTGACTGTAGTTAGGACGAATCATTTGTTTTACTATACAGACGAATATATTATTTCTGATCAGCTAAGATGATGTGCATATATGGAAATATAAATAAACAGAAGTGCTTTTCTCATTTTTCTACCCTACTGATTTTAAAAAATAGATGTCTGTGCTCTGTCATTTCCAACTTTACCTGAGTGATATGAAAATACATAAATTTAAGTGGATAATCTGAAAGCATTTTAACGAATATTTCTCAGCTGTTTTTTTCCCCTTTATTATCATTGTCAAACATAATAGGAAAAACCGAGAGAGGGGAGCTCAGTGCAAGACTTCAGTATATCTGAATCATGACCCAATTTTAAAAGTGACTTCTGTGACATCCTATGTAAAAATGTGCTGTATTTTTGCCCAACCCTAATGACGAAAGGGACTCAATGTTAAAAACTACCCTTAAAGTGAGATTGCGAGAAAACGTCTATAAAATTGAACATGGCCTTCATTCTGTAATCTGACCAAACAAACCTATTCCCACCTCAAACTAAATCTTACCAAAAAAAAGAGAGAAATGAATATAAAAGCATCAGGTGGTATGAATTCTCAACAAGAGAACGTAACTGACTTATTACTAAAGCCAGAACCTGGGTAATTGCCTAGTGTCCACAGCTCACCGTGAAAAATAAGCTTAAGCTGCCCAGTAACAAAATTGAAAATACCATTTCAATGAAAATATCCACTCTACAGTCCAGGTGTTTGCAATGTCAGATGCTCTAGTCACGTTCTTGGTTAGAGATGCCTTGCCTAATGTACTGTTTTGCACTATTACCTAACCTTTTTGCCAATCTCTTCAGTTAACCATTTCCTGGATTTACACTCAGGAAGGAACCAGGTCTCATTCCCTTTCCGGCTATTTCTATCATTTAGTATCTTCTATTTCTCACCTGTCACAAACTATTTCTCCCCATATTTTGCAACATCCTTTTTAGTATTCTTTTCGCCATTTCCCCCTCCCCCAATCATCCCTTTTAAAATATTGGATTTTGATCTAAATAAAATTTGTGTCTTGCCATATTTAAAATCATTCTAGAATTTCTAAATTTACCTAGCTTAATGACTTAAAATTCATTCATACTCTCTTACAGATGCTCTTGCAAAACAAGCCAGAAATTAATACAAAAGGCAGAAACACTTCTATTCCCACTAAGACATGGGTCCAAATGAAGGAGTGACCCATGATGAATTCACATTTTATTAAGACAAACTGTTTTGGCCACAAAATTAGACATGTTTTGAAAAAAAGATGTCATGGACTTCATGGACCCCTGTTAGCAAGAGTTTGTTTTCTACCCTCTTCCCGTCTAAGGAAATCTCCACTATAGAAGCCAGGAAAGAAAGATGTCCTACAACCCTAAGCGGTCCCTTCCCTCTGCTTCAGGAAAAAACGCCCCTTAATCTGAAGGGAATGAAGGTGGGGGATGGGCACAAGTACTTCACAACTTTTGAAATCCTGGCTTTAGGGAAAACAAAAACAAAAACAAAAACTTTATAAACTCTAAAAAAAGAAACAAAAGCAGCATAAGAAAAAAACACCGATGAAGAAAAAGCTTTTATGCTTCATCAGCATAGTATTTACAACTAAACTTGATAAATCCCTCCACAAACAGTAGACTAAATCATCACAGGAAAACACACAGAGGTACTCTGTAAACTTTAAAGAATGATCCAAGTCTAAGGCGTGCCAAGTAAGCTCATGTCTAAGGACACTGCGTTTGTCATAGTAACTCTTTTCTTTTTTAATGCATTAACTATTCAGGATAGTCCTCTTACATAGCAATGACTGAGAAGATGAAAAGTAGCTTTTAATTGTGGTGAATTTATACACAAAAATACACCTTCCACGATATGTATTACCAACTTTTTTTAGAAAGCACGACTTTCTGATAATAATTTATACTAAATACCGACATAAAGTGAGTAAGAATGTTATTTGGCAAAAGTATTTCTAGCTCTATCTCCATGGGAAGATTTTATAATTAAGGTCAAGAATATTGACCCATTATTTCTCTGCTCTAGCTGCTTGTGCAAAGGCAATAAATATAGCTAAAATATTCAAAATATGGTACACTAAAGCAGACGTAAAGTAATGTACAGAGCTCAATCACACCGAATTTTTGAGAATGACTTGAAACAAGCCAGCACGATCACACCTGATAGCTTATATTTTTTTAAGGTAAATCCTGCAAGTTTTAAGGGGTTCTTTTTTTTTAAGTAAGATTTTTCTTACTCTTCTATATGTTTAAATTCTACTTCTCATTTATAGCCACTTAACTGTTGAATCTAGTAATAGGTTCTATAAGAAAAACTCTATAGTCCTTCACTTCCACATTCCTACATATTGGAGAAAAATAAGACTTCCTGAAACTGTCTTTCAGGGCTATCATAACAACTGAAACATTAAACCAAAGAACAGCTTTTTTGCTTTTGTTTTTTTAACTTTTATTTTCAGAAAGTCCAATAAATGATATCTTGACTTTAGTGGGCTAGATATACCTAGATGCTGGACTTCAAATTATCAAATGTGGGAAATTTCTGTAAAATAGTACGTACAATCATGTAAGGTAAGACCTGCTAATTTAATTCTTAAACAAGTTCTAATTGTCATTATGACTGCTATTAGTGGTTCAGCTGTAGACGTACAAAACTGACAGAAGCTAAAATTCTCTTTGCCACCAAAATTACAAATGTTAAAAAGTTCAAATGTGCACATCAAAGCTGCAGTAAAATTCTAAATTTCTATTTTTACATGCCATGATCCAGACTGTACCTAACAAAACACGGTACATTTATATTGGAAAATGGGGTCCCATTAGGTTTGTATGAGAAAGCTGGATCTCAGCACTCACCAGAGCAAAACACGTCAATGGCAACCTGCACACAGGCCTCCATTTCCCTTCTTGCCAAGAGCAAAATAGAGTTTACATAAAAATAGATATGACCCAGGTTACCATATACATTGGTATATGACCAGTAGTATTTACATTAAAAAACATTGCATTGCATAATTCAAGGAATAAAATTCATGCATTTCATTGTAACTGTTAAGGGGAAGAATGCAGTTAACAGACTACGTTGGCTTACCATGATTGTCCCGATTTACTAAAGGCAGACTACTCAAAGGTTTCTCGTTTACAATCTCCTTCCACACCCCGCCATTACTCCAACTGTCACATAGGGCACAACACTTAGGCAACAAGAAACTTTTGAATACAATATGCTATTACACTGGCATATTCAACTAAAGGTATGGGTACATAACCACATCAAAAGGCTGGATGAAAATGTATGAAAGAAACCCAAGAATTCTAGTTCTTCAAATGTAAAAAACGATTTGGATCATCTCAGAGGAGCACTGAAGTCCTTTCAAAGTTTAATGTCACTCTTCAGACAAGTACAGACATAACACACTTCTAGAAAGGAACATTCTTTACCATTCTGCACAATTATTAAAATACAGTGCATGAATCAAAAGGAACAACATTAGATGATTGTTACATTGGACGAAGTTTTTGCCATTTCTTCCGGCGAGTGACTTTTGAGGACTTCTCTGATGAACTGTTCGAGGGCGGGGAAGTAGCCCTGGCACTGCCACGTGTCGTTGTGAGTCCCGTCAGGAAAAATGGCCAATCTCTTAGTCCGTGACGGGGACAGCTCATAGAGTTGCTTCATCATCACTGGCGGAATTAACTGGTCAGAGAGTCCAGAGATAAAAAGGGAAGGCATTCTGCACTGAGAGATTTTTCTGTAGGACAAGAATTTATTTTTGTAGCACCATAAAGGAAGGTAACGCATCGGAAAGAAGGAAAATAAAGTGCTGGCCATATGCGGTATGCTTAGAAATGTGTTCTCCACCATAATGGCTGAAATCCTGTGTGAATTTTCAGAGGCCAAGTGAATAGCCACGGCTCCTCCCAAGGAACGGCCAAAAAGGAAAATTTTTGTCTTATCAAGGTCAGGTCTAGTCATCACATAGTCTAGTACAGCTTCAGAGTCTAGGTAGAGTCCTTCCTCACTGGCCTCTCCTTCGCTCTTCCCATATCCTCGATAATCAACAAGCAAAAGGTTAACTTTGAGATTAACCAACATAAGCAACGCATTTGGTAACCTGTGACCTATGTTGCCTGCATTCCCGTGAAAATAAATTATAGTTGGGGAATAGGGCGAATTGTCTCCAGTGTATCTTATCAAAATAAGATTTAGACGCACTCCATCTTTGGTTCTGATGAAAATGTTTTCATGTGGAATACCTGTGGGCACGGGAACATAAAGGCGTGAAGAAGACGGCTGTTCTGGAAAATAAAGCAATACATCCTGGAATTTATAGAGAATACCTGCTATTGATATGAATATTAACAAAAGTAAGATAATGCCTCCATACAGATGAAAAGTCACTATTAAAGGTAAAAGAGAAATACGACAAAGAGCCCAAGACCATGAAGCCAAGGCTATCAGCCATCTTTCAACAAAGTTCCACAGCATCCAGGACTTTTCCATGGTGGCTCTCCGGAAGTATCCTAAAGCGAAAGAAAGAGAGAGAATCAGTAATTCGACATATATTATTTTAAAAGTTAGATCCATGACAAAAATTATGGTATTAGGAGAATCTTAGGCTACATCCACTGTTGCTCTAATTCCCCTCGTTGCTTCTGTTCTCAACAGCCTCCTTTCTTCTTCATTTGTATTATGAAATACAAATATTCATCAAATTATACTCATTTTTTTAAATGTGCTTAATTACCGCCAGGTACTTTCATCAATGCATTCTCCTTGACTTGACAGAATGATCAGCTGATGCCATGTTCCCAAATTTTTATACGAGGGAAAGGAGGCTCAGGGGGTATGCCTACTGCTGTGCTCCCAGCTCTGCAGGCAGAAGAGGCCAGAGGCCCACAAGCATAATCCCAAAGCTCCTCATGTACCCACTAGTGAGCTAAGCAGGCTCAGAAAAAAAAAAAAAAAAAAAAAAAAAAATTTATACTGAGGTTTGACATGTAACATTACATTATTTTCAGGTGTACGACATAAGGATATTTATATCCTTACATCCTATACCAGGAAATTATCACCACAGTAAGTCTAGTTAACATCTGCCACATACACAACTGCACAGTTTTCTTTCCTATCATGGGAGCTTCTAAGATCCATTCTCTTAAAACCTCCAAATATGCAATACGGTATTAATGACAGTTCCTAAACAGTACATCATATCCCCATGGCTGTTTTATAACGGAAGTTGGTCCATTCGCTCATTTCATCCATCCCTGACTCTGGCAACCAACAACCTGTTCTCTGTATCTATAAACTTGGGGTTTGGGTTTTTTTGTTTGGGGCCTGGGGGTGGGTGGGGTGGATTAGGGTTGGGTTTTGTTTTTTTTTTTTCCTTCCTTTGACTTATATCAGTAAGCAAAATGCTCTCAGGTCCATCCATTTTGTCGCACCCGCAAGATTTCATTCTTTTTTCAGGGCTTGGCAATATTTCATCGTATATATCACATTTTCTTTACGCATTCATCCATCAACGGACACTTAGGGTGTTTCTATATCTTGGCTGTTGTAAATAATGTTGCAACGAAAACGAGGTCCACAGATCTTTTTGAGTCAGTGGTTTTGTTTTCTTTGGATCAATAGCCATAAGCAAAACTGCCAGATCATACGGCAGTTACAGTTTTAATTTTTTGAAGAAACTTCACGCTGTTTTTCATAGTGGCTGCACCATTAACATCCCCACCAAAGGTGCACAGGAGTTTCCTTTTCTCCACATCATTGCCGACACTTATTTCTTGTCTTTTTGATAACAGCAATTCTGACAGATATGAGGGGATAGCTCACTGTGGTTTTGATTTGCATTTCCCTGCTAATTAGGGACGCTAAACATCTTTTCATATACCTACTGGCCATCTGTATGGCTTCTTTGGAAAATGTCTAATCAGATCTTCTGTCCATTTCATACTCATATTGTTCGTTTTGCTGCTACAGAGTTGTGTGAGTTCTTTATACACTTTGGAGACTGACCCCTTATCAGATATAGAATTTGCAAGTATATTCTCCCATTCAGTAGGGAGAATTTTGTTGTGCAGAAGCTTTTTAGTTTGATGCAGCCCCACTTAATTATTTTGTGCTTTTGCTGCCCCTGCTTTTTGTGTCACAGATCCAAAAATCATTGCCAAGACCGATGTCAGGGACTTATTTATTGCCAGGTTCTTCTCTAGGAGGTTTATGGTTTCAGGTCTCAAAGTCCTCAATCCATTTTGAGTTAATTTTTGTTTATGGTGTAAGATTGTGGTCCAGTTTCATTCTTCTGCATGTGGACATCCAGTTTTAAACCCAGCACCATTTAAGAAACTGACCTATCCCCCACTGCATATTCTTGGCTCCCCTGCTATAAATAAACTGACCATTTGTGTGTAGGTTTATTTCTGGGCAATCTATTCTGTCCCACTGATCTATTTGTCTGTTTTTATGCCAATATCTCATTGTTTTGATAGAGCTTTGTAATATAGTTTCAATCAGGGAGTGTGATGCCTCCAGCTTTTTCTTTCTCAAGGTTGCTTTAGCTATTTGGGACCTTTTGTGGTTCTACAGTAATTGCAGGATTATTGCTCTACTTCTGTAAAAAAATGCCAGTGGAATTTTGATAGCGATTGCATTATATCTGTAGACTGCTCTGGGTAATGTGGACATTATAACAATTCTAATCTATGAACAAGGAGCATCTTTCCATTTACTTTTGTTTTCTTCAATTTCTTTCATTAATGTCTTAAAGTTTTCAATGTACATGACTTCCACCTCCTTTATTAAACTTATCCCCAAGATATTGATTACTTTTATGGAAATGTAAATAAAACTGTTTTCTTTATTTTCTCTTTCTGATAATTACTAGTATACAGAAAAACAACAGATTTTTGTATATTGGATTTTGTATCATACAACTTTACTGAGCTAGGTAGATTGAAGGCCAATTTTATAAAAGATGGTTAATATATTCTAACCAATTAAGGCCAATACGATATAATTTATTGTCAATTTTCTTTTTCACATTATAAACTATAACTAAACAAACTAAAGAATAAAATATTTCCTTCTCTACCTGGAGGTTTTCACAGTTAAACAATTTATTTAAATTAACCAAATTATCCAAAAAGTTGGATAATTTGTCATTCACATCGATTAAAAAGAAATTTCAGATTGCCAGTATCACGAAATAATGCACAATCTTTCATACAGCCCTTACTGCAATTTCATATCAGTGAGTCAAAAACATGTTGCTCTGATGTATTGTACTGATCAGGCCAGGAAGACCTGGGAATATATGCAAAACAACAGACACAGTACTTCCATTTCAGAAACAGAGATAAATGAAGAAAATGACTTATTGGAGAAAAACTTTTTTAAAGATTTCTGAAAATTATAATTGACAAAAGAAAATACAGAAGAAAAGTGATTCAAGTCAATTTTTTTTGGTTGCCAAATAAAAAAGTTTATGCATGTTGCCTTAAAAAGGCAAAAAAGGTGAGATGTACTCTAAGTTTTCCTATGTAGCAGTCATCTATTTACATGTTTGCTAAGTTTTAAAAAAATATTAAATTCTCTTTTACTCACTAACAAAACTACCATAAAGAAGTCATTCTTAGATTTAATTAATGTTAGTGACTGAATTTTTTTTAAATTTGCTGTATCCCATAAGCTAACAAATGTGACATTTTTATTCACTGAATTAAACACAAAAAAAATCATAAAACCGAGTTAAATTACATTGGCTATAAAGAGGAGTTAGATGAGTTAACAGATTTGATTTTCCAACTATTATCTCACCCAACGTGTTTTACTATTTTGCTAAACACAGACGTTCACATTTAAGTTCTTGTTCAAATGACTGTTAACATACACCGACAGCATGGCCTTTTTCTGAAGTGTCTCTGAAATCAACACTGCCACCCCGTTGTAGCAAGTTTCATTACAGTGAGCACTATGGTAAGCCAGAGAAAAGCAGGTGTGTGAGGTAAAACAAAAATTCAAGCTTAACAATCACAGCAGCAATCAGAACTGGTTACAAACCAAACTGAAAGGGGTTGTACTATAGCAGCCAAATAAGCCAATCACATGCAAGACGGACAGCTGTTCCAGATCAGTAATCAATCAATGCCTTTACAATTTCTGACAGCTATTTATCTACACAGGGCGGATCAGACAGGGCTACTCTGTATTCCTTCCACACAGTGGATAAGTCTCAACAACACATCTGGCCCACGTAAACTTTTCATCTGATGTTTACTTAATTTTATTTTTATTTATTGTTTTAATTATAAGTGATATTAATGATTTTGATTTGTACCCAAAAGGTGTACTGGAGAAATGTGAAAACACACCAGCATTAACTTCTTACATCAAAATAAAAATTAAAAACAAAATCCGTGTAATGATTAGGATTAGCAGGGTTTGGGATAAAACACAAACATACTAGAGCATCGGCATTATTTGGAAAATAAGGTACCATTTAAGGAATTTCTTTAGTGAACAATTTTACTGTCGTTTTCACGGTGAAAGCCAATCATTGATGCCCGTTATCACAGAGATGAGTAGCTCAAACACCATTTATCTGGTGATTTACTAGCAAAAAAAGCCACAGCAAAATTTCATCAACTTAAATTCTGCTCTACCATATATTTCCTGTCTAAATTTCCTTCTCAGTAGAATGAGAACTTTTTAAATGCCTACATATAAGGCCAGTCAACATTACCAAATGAAACTAACTTAAAAAGCACTAACAAATGCTAGAGTTATGTTAACTGTATTTGCTTTTGTGACTAGTATTTCTAGCTGTACTATGTTCCTAATCATGTTCTGCTCACATTAACATCAACATCAGAATGTACAAAGCAAATCTAGAAATTTGATAAGAGTCCTAATATCCTGAATAATCAAAGTTGACCAATTTTCAAATCAAACAAAAACTACTACACTATTTCATATATACATCTATATCAAATATATAGAAAAAATAATTACAATTTTCAATTACTTAAACTTTGAAAAATTATCTTTTGTAAAATAGCCTCTTTAATTTCTAATTTCAACATACAATATTGAATTAAAGGTTTAAATTCTGTCAGGCTAAGAACTGTCTTTCTCTTTTTCACTACTCTATCCTTACTGGGTAGTATACCACTTTACATATAATCAAGACTAAAATGTTTTTTAAATGAATAATCCAGTAATATACCTACATTATTAGACTTCTGAAAAAACATAACTGTATTCTGAGCAATGGGCATATATATACACACACACACACACACACACACACATATATATATATATATATATATATTAAGGACTGGCCATCATAAAAATGGCATATTTGAGTCCACTTTGGTTAGAAATAAGTGGAATTAAATTTAGTTTTCCACAAAGCACTCCTGAAAAGTCACTTTAACTAAATGACTTTGTAATAAACATAATCTTAGAATCTTATACCATCAAAGACAGAATCAAAGTCAATCCATTTGTAGGAATATCAAATTGAAATCAACTTTAAGGACAGGTGAATAAAAACCACTCTGAAGTGTGTATGCTTTTTTTTTTCATTTTTTCCTTTTTTTAAAGATTTTATTTATTTGACAGGGAGAGCAGGGGGAGGAGCAGCAGGCAGAGGGAGAGGGAAAAGCAGGCTCCCTGCTGAGCAGGGAGCCAGATGCGGGACTTGATCCCATGTATGATCATGGCCTGAGTCAAAGGCAGCCGCTTAACCAACTGAGCCATCTAGGCATCTCTTCCCTGCTGTCTTCTCTTTGTCATGTTTTGGCATACTGGTGGTTTAGAGAGAGACCCCTACTCACAGACTGCCTTATTTTTACCTAACCCAATTTGCTTATAATTTCTCCTCCCTAGTCTGTGTCACACTTCTATGCGCTTAAAAGAACTGGAGCGAGCAAACCTAGTATAGGGAAGGATTTTTTTAATTTACTAAATGTATTGAAACTATCAGCAAAATACAATTACTGGAGCCATCTGCTGGCATGTAAAAACAACTTCATATGCACCCAGATGTTATGAAAGGCAATGAAAACGAACAGTGCCTCTAATACAGTCCATGCACAGATCACACGGCTAGTGGTATACAACTTTTCCATACATTCTGTCAATAACTTAGTGTGGGTAAAAGGTTAACAAAACCTTTTCTCTGGCATGAGAGAAATGATCCCTAGTTAACCTTCTACTACCATTTCCCTGGAAACATCAGAAAGGTGGGAAGCCTGCTTCTTCTAAGCAACATTTTGTGTGGTAAACTTGACCCCTAGTGGTGAGGTACATTTGGACTGAGCAAACACCAAGTAGGGCTAGCCAGGTCCAGGAGCAAGTATCAAGGAGGCCTTCTCTCAGTGGGGATCTGACCTGTAACTGGCGTGTCCCTGCTGAGCCCCGGATGCCATGCCCAGGTGCTCTTGCAAGAGATACTGTTTCCCATGGAGCAGGAAGTACCTAAGTCAGGTGGATGGAACCTGCTCCCACCCACATGCCATCTTTCCACAAACCTGAGCTGTTATTTGGGATCCACACACCTGATGCTGACATGCTGGGTTTTTTTATCCCCTCTCTCTCCACAATGGGGAGAGACACAGTACCAGGTATGGCCTGTCAGGTCTTGAGTATGAATATCCAGTTGAACCCAAGACCACCGCTGCTGGTCATGGGCAATAAGCAAGGCAAGTGGCTATACCTCAGAGTACATTTTATGGGGCAAAACATTTATGAAATGTGTTGCCAAAAAAGATGGATTCTCTGCCAGGTTCTTCCGTACGCTCAATGCATTTGCTGATACCACCTTAGCATACTGAACAACCAACAGAAATGATGAGATTGTATATTCAAAGTTAAACCAAAGTTTATACGAACTAGAAAGGAGCTCGGAGGGAAACAGCATTAGACCTCCAGACAACAGAAACTCAGTCAACCAGGATCTTCTCATCTTCCATGCTTCTACATGGATATGTTTTAACTTTATGCCTACACCTGACTTATTTCCATTTCCCAGTCCGGCTCTTGCCATGCTATCACACCAGGACTCACATGACAAAAGTCTCTAAAATCCATCTACCTGTGGCTTTAACCACTGCAGGAACTCTCGACCTAATATCTAAGAATCTGATGGATGAGCCCTCCGCACGATCTCTCATAAAAAGTAAGACCTCATTCGCTAAGAAATCCAATGGATTTTTCTCAATCCACACTGCAACACCACAATCCTCAGCAGCACCGAACACTGACTCCTCCTCAGCTCCCAGTACACCCAAAGCTCAGTGCTCCTCCCTCCAGTACACCACCCAAACGTAGGTATCTGCCAAGGTCCTGTCCTTTCATCTACCTCTTTTCCCTCAACAATCTCATTCTTTCTCATGGCTCCAACAATCACACTTGTGTATGACTTGTTTCAATTCTCTGTGTCTACTCCATCTACAATCTCAGTTTATCTGTTCTTTGAGTACCTGATGTTCACCGACACCTCAAACTTATCTACAAATAACCACACCCTTCTCCTCACTTCACATTTTGCATGCTTTGTATTACAAAAAAAAAAAAAAAAAAAGCATGGTGTGTAAACAAATACTTTTTTAAAAAATACAGGTGAAATTCTGGAGTTCAGTATACAATAACATGCAAACTAAAATTTAATGTGTTACAGTTTCAAAAATAAGCACATTATTCTAGTATGCATAGGTCTTGATTCTGAATGAAAAAAGTCAACATTAAAAATAATTTTGTGCTTTTTATTTAGATGAAGTGATCAAAGGCATCAAACTGATTATCACTAAGCACTTCAGAAATGATCTACAGAAGGGCACCTGGATGGCTCAGTCAGTGACATGGCCAACTCTTGATTTTGCCTCAGATAATGAACACAGGGTTAGGAGACGGAGCCCCAAGTCAGGCTCCCAACTCAGTGGGGAGTGTGCCTCTCTCTCTCTCCTTCTGCCTCTGTCCCTGCTCATGCCCCCTCTCTTGCTCTCTCTCAAATAAATAAAAATCTTAAAAAAAAAAATCTGTTGAAAACATTACTAATTTTTATTACAATGTATACACAAAGTAGATATGATAGTTCTCCTTGTAAAAGAATGGTTTTGAAATATTAGCAACATCCTGATGTACTATAGAAGCACTTTAATCAGGAACAGAATTTACAGATCTGGTGATGATCACCTTGAGAATTTTACGGTCATTCACCTTCAGTGCTCCATGGGCTTCAGGTACTTAAATATTTGACCATTATGAGTATGCAATCACCAATTTAAGACTAAAAATAAAAATGTGAAGCCGTGAAGCTGTCAGAACCATCACGCCGGCTACAGTGTGAGAGGAGGAGTGGTAAGTCACCCCAGTGAGTGACAGGACGCTGACCTGATCACCACTCATCACCTCGGGCACTCCCTCACATATATGGACTTGGCGAATTGCAAATGGTTCCATGTCTAAGGAAAAATATTTAAATAAATATTGTCTAAGCAGATGTTCAAAAAAAAAAAAAAAAAAGACAGAGATCGATACTAAAGTCATGTCCTTCCTCAACAACACAAGTCCTCGGAACACAACCCCAAATCCGCACGGGAGTTCTCAAAGCCAGCCTGGGCCCCCGGAGCGGCCCCACAGTTGGTTTCCCAGGCTTGTAACATCCCAGTGCATCCTACCTACTACTTAAAGATTAAAGACAACGCCACAAGTATGGGCAGAGCCTACCGTGTCCACGACAGGGCCTGGGCACTGCAGACTGTTTACCTTTCATAAATGCGTAGCGCTTGTTCTCAAGCAACTCACGACCTACTCAGACAACAGGCATATCTAACAGGGCACGTCTAACACAAAAGAGGGTATGAAGAAAATCAAAGATCACAACTGCCCTTACTCAAATACAGCAAAAGAAAAATAAATCCATAACTATGTGTCCTTTACAACAGAATTTGAGTAATCTCTACATTTCATCATGCTTGGTTACTTACAGAAAGTAAGTTATGCAAACTTTTAAAAACAGGACAAAGCACAACTCCATGATTAAGGATTTCTCTTACCTGCCATCAAAAGGCTGTCTGTGCCACTTATTTTTACTCAGCACAATTATTCACAGGAACTAGAAGTATTCAAGCATAATCTAATACTTGGCAATCACAGTGTCAAGGAAATCAGAGCAGTTGCACTGGATGACCTTTAAGGTCCCTATTGAGCCTCAGATCTTTCTATGCCACTGTTTGCACTGCAGAGCCCTGGGGCCACCAAAACCCTCGTGATGTACCTTCAAGATCCATATTATAGTTATACTAAGACACATGGGGCACCTGGGTGGCTCAGGTCATAATCTCGAGTCTCAGGATCCAGCCCCGCAAATAAATAATATCTTAAAAAAAGAAAAGAAAGAAAAAAGGACACTATCTGCCTTTTACCTGTTGCATCAATGGTACAAAACCAATGCTGGGTAGCACGGCAGCCGCCTTAGCAAGACTCAAGGCAGAGGCACCAAGGGGCAGGAGTCCAGGAGTCCTATTCTTTATCCCCATCAACTCCAGGAAAGGGGTGAAAAGTCAGTTTTACTTAAGAATGTCACTGAAAAAACCGTAAAAATTATTAATTTAATTATACCTTGGCCAATGACTACACATCTTTAACATCTTGTACGATGACTGTGTGACAAAATGGGGAGGACACAGAAGCCTTAGAACCTGTGCTGAAATTTGGAGCCACGAGCTGAACTAGCTGCGTTTTTAGGTGACAACGTCTTTACTTAAAAAGACCAGCGACAAACTATGGTTATTGAGACATTTTATGGAAAATGAATATGAAGTTGCCAACAGCCTCCCATGACTTCAGAGACTTTTCGGATGGCATCATGGTACTGATGGTATTAGCGAATGCAATTTTTTTGATAACTTTTTAAATTATCAACATTTGAAAGAATCTGCCCAACACAGCAAATAGGTATTTTCCAAATGAACAATGAATGATGTCACATAATCAAGCAGGAGTAAAAATTCTTTGTAAGATAAACCAATGAATTTTAATGGAACAAAGACAAAAGTTCTTCGATCCAAGTTTGAAATTCCACAATATAACTAGCTCTGAAGAAACTATCACCTGTTGAGTATTGGACAAATACCAAAGAACATCCATAATACTCCTCTCTTTACAGCTGCAAGTCTGTGTGAACCTGATTTGCTTCACACAATTCACCTAAAACAACCTACCTTCTGTAAATGAATATAGAAACATGATAATCTGCCTTCTGCTAAGCAGACATTAAAGCTATTTACAGAAATATAAAACCATGCCATCTCCTCAAAACAGCTGCTCAAGATAAAAAATTTATTAACAGGTAATGAATTTTTTACTGCCACTTTAAAGTGTTATACATTTTATAAAGTCCCAGTTTTAATTTCTAACACAGTAAATCTCTCTCTCTAAAGTGCACATACACAAAAACACATCACATCCTCGATAATTCTTTAAAATGTAAAGAGCATCTGAGACCAGAAAGTTTGAAAACCGCTGTTTTGTAGTGCCTTTTTCCTCCAGAAACTTGGCTCCTTCAGATTAAGAGTGAGGTACCACGGGGGAAAACTAGATAACTATCAATCATCCTAAATACCCCAGAAATCCTAAGGACTGACAGAACAAACTCCACAACTAACGGACAGCAGAGGCCACATCAAAGAAGATTCCTACAGCTGGGACTTCCAGTAATGGCGAAAATAAAGTGGGGCAAGTGGACTTCCTTATCTCCTTCCTGGTCTTAGATAAAAAGCTTTCAGTCTTTCACCACTTAGTAGGATGTTTTTTGTGCGTTTTTAAAATATATGTATGGCCTTCAACACGTTGAAATATATCCCCTCACTGTGCTGAGAGTTTTTATCATGAATTCAGACATTCAATTTTTTCAAACGGTTTTTCTGAATACTGAAATGATCTTATGATTTTTGTCATTCAATTTGTTAACGTGTTGCATCATGTTGACTGAGAATAATGAACCATTGTTGCATCCCCAGAAAAAAAATCCCTGAAACTAATAAAACACTGTATGTTAACTATACTGGAATTAATAAAAAATAAAACAGGAAAAATACACCCCCCAAAACAGCGTACTACATTAATTTAAATATTTTGTGCATTATAACATATACAGGTTGCTAAAGCTTACTACTAGATTCTGGAAGAGAAGTATCTTTAATAATAAAAACACCAAGCACTCTTCAGGTTCCCAAGGATCATGAACAGAAAACATGTCAGACTTTGAAGAGAAAACTTTCTGTCCAGGCAAAAGTTCTGTGTTACTCGGGTGAGGCTTGAATCCAGTGACTGCTGCTTCACACATTCTCCGACCACTAGCCAAGTCCACATTTAAATGTGGTGACCCATTTTGAATGGGTATTCCCACATATCACTTCTTTACCTTGGGTCTCCATTTCCCACATTTGCAGAAGGAAGCTGCTACCTGAAAAATCCCTGAGGTCTCACAAATTCTATTTTATAGGTGACTGAGAAAAATTAAAGGCAGAGTTGGAATTTAAGCATTAATTTATAAACAGTCTGCTAACTAGTACAGTACAAGGTTGGAGGGCCCAGTTTCATGACTTTGATGAGTAACTGAAAAGTTGGTGAGAAAGATCAGTATGCACCAAGATTAAAAATGAATCTCTAGAAATCTCCAATGTGCCCATAGTGATTTTATATTTCAGTTCAGATCTGTGAAATATTTTATTCATCATAAATTTTCAGTCTCCTTCCCAGACCACTACTGTCAAACATATTTTTAAAGCACATACAAAGTTGTAGAAAATAACTCTGGTTAGGCAACCTTCACACAAAACATAGCATGTTTTAGGAGTGTATAATTACTGGGAGGGGAGAAAGGAAAGTGAGGAATATACAGGGAACTATCATGAGTTTTTATGAACTCTGAAACGTCTTGTTTTTGCTTTACTTAGTGGAACTCAGGTTAGTCTCTCCAGTAAAAAGTAATGTACACGACGGCAAATACTGTATTAAAGATTAATGTCAAGTCTAGAGTAACAACCACCATCAACTTCTTCCTTGCCAAAAAATATTAACACTTCCACTTCCCTCAAAGTCGGTAATCTACTCAGATCAGTTCTTTATCCAGCTGTATTTTATCCACAAATTATAAAGAAAAAGAAAAACAAAAATAACAAGAATATCAAGAACTAAAACTCAAACTATGGGAATGACCACAATTTCATTATCATCGCCTCCATAACTAGCGGTGTAAACCACAAATATGTTATTCTTTCAATTGTACTTAAAATTATATTTTAATAAAGGCTGGAATTCTGACACAAAAAAGTAAATGCTAATTATCTTCATTATTTTTAATTGCAAAATTTTACATTGTGTTATACATTGTACAGTGATTCACTGATTCTGCCAAAAGTAGAAGATCTTTGAAAAATACAGATGTTAACCTGTATGTGAGGCAAATTCCCCCAGACACCCTGACTGAAGGTTCACCATTTATATATACATGCAATGGAAAAAGTCCTCAGTCATGAATGTACTACTATTTTTAAAGGCCCTTAAGTCTATCTCAAATTGGTAATTTGGGGAGCAGCTTTTTTAAAAATGGAAACTGACCATTCATCAACAAGCATACCTCCAAGGGACAGAACCAAGTGTGGGTTCAAGGGAAGGCTGTAAACCGCAGACAGCAAATGCGTGTGTCCCCGCTACTGGCCAGGTCCCAAGGGGACAGGAGGCTCCCATGCTGCTCAGCAAGCACTCGGGGGAAATTCAGTTTTCAATCACATTTCAAGTAATGCAGAACTCAGGTTCCACCTCCGGCATCAACCTATCTCCTCGTCTGCTAAGCAGGGGGAGTGAAGAAATCATGGCAGCTGCGCAGCTGACGGGAAACACAGGCGGCTATCAGTGTGCGGGAGACACCACACGATGGAGTCGCTCCTTTCCTAATGGGTACCCACATGTCATCAATAATGAAAAAGGGCATATTAACAGTCCTCTGGGACAAATGAACAACAACGGCGTATGAAAATGTTGGCTAGGAACTGAATGGTTCAGAGCGCATCCTGGACTGGGATTTCACCCGCTTGAGCCGGGGCCTCGGGCACGCGTACCCACAGCTACACAGACAGCATTTCCGAGCTTCCCCCTTTACGTGTAGCGGGGAAGACTTGGCAAACGCAGTCAACTCTGCCAGAACAAAGATGACAGATCATTGTCTCTATGGAAGCCAATCACAATTTGTTCTGAAACTATAAATATCTGCAAGGAAGAAAACTGTTTAAAAAGATCCACAAAGGCTGATAATGAAAATAGTAATGTTAGAATTAAGACTGATAATGAACTTCAGGAAGTTTCCAACTTACGAAGGGGGTACTGTTGTAGCCACTTTACTATAAACTAGATGAATGAAAGTTAAAAATTATTTTCTTATAACGATTCTCAGGCTAACTATCATTAATGCACACAGTTCACATCCTAGAAACACCACACCTTTGCAACTTTAGAATGTACTGCTGTAGGAATTAAGACGTTTAAGAAACAGTAACATAAAATATAATAATTCATTATGAAGTGTATCATTTAAGCAGAAAATCATCTTTTTTGGTCTCAACCTATGTATGGGCCTCAGGCATTCCTGAGGTGATTAAACAAGAATTAGAAATATTTTAGAATCTGAGTTATAATGGAGTCCTAAATTAGTGAAAAATAGAGAAACAGATTCCCCCAGGGATGAGAAACAAGAGAGGGGAGATTACAGAAAAACAGTATGCCTGACAGCTTCCTGAACCCATCTCTAAGTGATGCTGCTAACCCAGAACAACTTGGTTCACAGATCCTGTCACTCGGAGGGCAAGAGGCCAGAGCTGTGCCTGAGAAGGCATGTGGGGCATGAGGACTGGGAGGCATAGACAACCGGGAGCTGGCTTACATCCATCATCTCAAATCAACTACCAACCAGAGGCAGTGCAGTGCAGTGGAGAGACACCTTTTCCGGCTTGGTCTGTTATTACCTCGGAGACTTGTGCCAACTCACTTAGCTTCTCTAAATCTATGTTTCCGCATAGGTACAGGGGAGATGAAACATGTAACTGAAAAACTGCTGGGGTCAAAAGTAATAGGTAGTGTGTTAATGCAGCTATGTCTGTAAGACAAAATTTAATGTATTTAGGATCCACCAGAGAAAGGTAAGTGAAAGTAAGTACAACTAGAAGTTCTGCTAGACTGGGATTAAATAATGGAGAAGACTCACCGGAGAATAGTGAGTATTTGCGCACAGGAAATAATTAGGGCAATGCCTTCCTTTTTCTGTCATAACCAACTCAGGTAAGAGCTCCTCGGAAAAGCCTTCCCTGGACCTCTCCTTAGGAGCAAGCAACCCATCTTCGCAGTTTGGACACCGGGCCGTGGCGGCACTTCCTGGACTCTTACACAGAGCGGGAGTTCCTGGAAGACCGGGCTTGTCTATGGGATTCTGTATTTTCAGCAGGCAGAGCCCGGCACAAAGTCAGTCTATCCGCAATTACTGAACGGCGCAGTCTGGGTTTTAGAGGGGCGTAATTAGGAGATGACATGACACGGGTGACAGCCAATTGTTACTACCTGAAATGAAATTTAACTTTTTGGTGAACGACAGGTGATCCATCTAAGCACGCACACAAAGAAGTATGAGCCCGCGCCCAAAGAAAGCGGGAGGGATCCACGAAAACCGAGCACCAGCACTCGCAGCCCACTCGTCTCGGTCTTTCGACTCCGTCACGACCGCCCAGCAAACCGACGTACACAGCTGTTGAAGAGCCCCGTCGTCCGGTCGGGACACCCTGAGCCGAAACACGAGCGGTGCATTTTGCAGAGAATAGATGCGGACAGAAATGCACAGCAAGATGGGCTTCGACTGTGCGGGCTGCGCTCCTGCTGCTTCCCAGACCCCAAACTTCCCGCCGGGAAACCCGCAGGTCCCCGCGCGCCGGCACCGGCGACCTTCTGGGTCACTTTTCCCCCGGGCGGGGGCGGCCGGTCTCCACCACCCGTCTGGGCGCGTTACTGGGCACGCCGCGGACCGGATCCGGACCCGCTCCCAGGGCCGGTCCCCGCACGGCACCCGGGGCCGCCGGTAACCGGCGCGCCTGCAGCCACGCTGGCCGTCCGTCTGGGCGCCTTCCCCGGCGCCCGTCCGGATCCCGCAGCCCCGGGGAGGCCCCGCCGGCCGGCCCCCCGCGTCCTCACCACCCCCCACCCGGCCGGAGCGCACCCGGGGGCTGGGCGGCCGCGCACCGCACTTACTTAGACCTGCTCGCAGGCTGCGCAGTCGGCCGCGGACTCGGAACCCGGCGCCGCGCAGCAGCGTCCCCCCGCGCGGCTTCCGTCGCTCCTCATCGTCCTCCGCCAGCCGAGGGGCCGCCGCCGTCGCCACGGTCTAGCCCGGAGCTCCTGCGGCGCCGCTCTCGGCTCCTCCACTTCCGGCCCACGCTCGGTGTCGCCGGCAAATGTCCCCGCCGGCTCCCACATCACCAGCCCTCCTCTCGGCCTTCCTCCCCCAAGGGGGAAGCCGGCCCGCCCTGCCGGGCATGCGCACAAACCGCAGTGGGGCGGGGGAGTCCCCGCGACGGTGGCCCGCAAGGACAAGATACCTAGGAGCCCGGCCCGCGGCAAACGCGAGCTCCTGGTGGGTCCCCAGGTGGCTCCCGCGTCCTCCCTTGGAGGCCTTTCGCCCTCATCCCAGGTCCCCAGGGTGAGTGTCGGTAACGCACTGGATTTCCCTTGGGACACAATACTAAGCGTGCACACAAATAAGTATGAATTACATAAGAAAGTGTATCTGCCTGGTAGAGTTATAGAGGTATTAGAGTGTGTTCCCCTGCGTACTTAAAAGGCGTGCATAACTCACTTGTTTCTATTTTCTTCCAACCGTGCCCTCTCCTACCTCTATCAGAGGCCTGAACCTGGGGAGATTAGAGGGCCTTTCAAAGAAAAAGAATGCAAAATTATCTTATTTTTGCAAATTTTACAAAAGCGCAAGGCCAGGGAAACGTGCTAGAGCCCACACCCTGAGAAGTGGCCACGCAAATGGGCCCTTGAGGCTTTTGTGTCATTAGATTCACTATCTTGTTCTTTTTCAAGATTTTATATCTTTACTTTGAGAGAGAGCACAAGTGGGCTGAGGGGCAGAGAGAGAGAGAGAACGAATGTCAAGCAGAGTTCCTGCAGAGCAGGGAGCCCGACTTAGGGCTCCATCTCACCTCCCTGAGATCATGACCTGAGCTAAAATCAAGAGTCAGAGGCTTAACAGACTGAGCCACCCAGGTGCCCCTCATTAACTTCACTGTCAGCCCCCCCCCCACCTAGTTGTACTAAATTGTTATTCTGCAGATGTCTGTCCCCCTCCCTCCGTCATTCCCCATTCTCTGTGCCCTATTTTACATATACAAAGGATATTTCATATTTTAAAACAAACAAACATATAGCCTCCATTAGATGGAGAGCTCCAGGTCAAAGTCTCCTGATAGTAGTTTCTTGTTGTTTGTCACCAATAAATGCCAGGCACTAAGGTAGACGACTTACTTAAACTAATAATCACAGCACCTTTCTAGAAGATACTTAATTAAAAACCCCTGATTATCTTTTTTTTTTTTAAGAGTTTATTTATTTGACAGAGAGAAACAGAGGGAACACAAGCAGAGGGAGTGAGAGAGGGAGAAGCAGGCTTCCCTCCGAGCAGGGAACCAGATATGGGACTTGATCCGGGGTGTCCGGGACCATGACCTGAGCCAAGGCAGTCGCTTTACCAACTGAGCCACCCCGGTGCCCCACCCTGATTATCTTCGAACCAAGCATTAGAAAGGCTAAGATATCATGGTAAATTGGAGAGTAAGATTTCAATTAATTTGGAGTTTGGTTTCATAATCCATGGTTCTTCTCTTATATCAAAAATACAAGTGCAGGGCACCTGGGTGGCTCAGTGGGTTAAAGCCTCTGCCTTCAGCTCAGGTCGTGATCTCAGTGTCCTGGCATCTAGGACGCATCAGGCTGTCTCCTCAGCAGGGAGCCTGCTTCCTCGCTGTCTCTGCCTGTTTCTTTGCCTTCTTGTGATCTGTCTCTGTGTCAAATAAATAAAAAAATATTTTTAAAAAATACAAAGTGCAAACTCTGACATTGTAGGAGCTCAGTAGATACTGAACAGGGTACAAATGTGCACAGACAAATGCCCATTCATAAGATGGACAACTCTTGGGGGTCCTCTACCAACACTGTTGGGTGCTACTCCAAAACAAATTGATAATTAAGATGAATAGTAGAGAAATTACCGTTACAAGAGTATCATGTGACTTTAAACTTCATAGCTGATTTCAGAGAAATATTTGGATAACTTAGGTGAATTAGACATACAAGGAAATTAATTGAATGTTGTTGGGCTAGAAGGAGCCCTAAGTCTAGCTCTACTACAAATTAATACTGTGAATCAAGTGTCAGTTTTGTAAAATGAGATTTTTGAACACCAAGTGCTCCTAAGGGCACTTAAACAGCTCTAAAATGTTCTAAGTCCATTGCAGCAAAATACCACTTTCTTAAAATACCACATCTTAAAGCAACAATATTTAATGCCAAGAGGAAATAATCATAAAAGTTGTTTCCGCCATCGTCATGGATAATTTCTCAATTCTCCATGAAAGAGGACAAACCATAACAAAACGTTTCTAGAAATCAATAGCTCCTGGAACAGAAGGAATGAGTTTGTTTTCTCTCAATTTTGAATGCCTAACACAATTACTGTGTTGGTGCTAAATAAGGTTCTGCCAAATAATTGTATTTGGAATCCTTGAACAGATACCAGAAGAGTCCATAGCTGGTTTCTGGGCATGCAAACCTTTATGTCTGTATTAAGAATTACATATTATGTATTTTTGTGAATTATGTATTATTTCTGTATTAAGAGACAGGAACTCACATCTAAGTTGTACCATCGTGAGAAACAAATAGGAAAGAACAGCCTTAGGCAATTTTGCAGAAGCCTATTTTTCCATTTAAAGGAAACAGCCAACGTTTTGGGAGGGAAGATGCCCTTTTCAATCCTCGGACTTTTCACAACAACCAGTGAGATGAGTGTTGGTACCACTGTTTACAGACAGAAAGCAGAACTCAATGAGGCTGTCACTTGCTAGTGAGTAGGCTGAGCAGAGCGAGGACTAGGTTAGTAGCCCAAGTAAGGGCCAGTAGGCAAAGTGCTCCCGGTTCTCGCTCAGAGGCGAAATGCACTCTCGGGTCAACCGCTTGCAAAGAGCACCTGCTGCTTTGGGAGGCTACCCGGAGTTGTTTGTAGTCACTGTTACCAGGGCTACTTGGGAGTCCTCCGCCTCCGCGCCGGGCGCGCCGGAACCCATCCCGAGCGTCACTACGCCTGCGCACCTCATCCCTATGACGTCACCGCCTGGAGCTGCGGCTGCGTCCGCCCGCCTCATCATCATGACGTCAGGGCCTCCGGGGCGGGCCTTCAGCGGCGGCTGCGTCCGTGCCGGGAGCGGCGGGGGAAACAGCTGCTCCGGCTGCGGCTTCCGGGTTGGTGACCGCACCTGCGGCCCCGCGTTCGGTAGGACGGCTGTGCGGCGGCGCGGCTGGGCAGGGGCCTCGGAGTCCACGGGCCGAGCGGGGGGCAAACCCCGGCGAGCTGTCCCTCATCTTTTTAGTCCCGCAGATGCTTACGGTCTTAAAAGTTCGTTTTTCTTGTTTCGGGGCAGAAAGTCTTGCAGCCCCTCGGCCCCTCGCGGCGTCACGGGTGCAGGGCGCTGGCCACCTGGCTACCGCGCTGCGTTGGAAGGCGGGCCTTCCGTCTGGGGTTCCTGATCTTGGACTCGGGGGCGAGGGTGCTGGAGCCCGCCCGTGTTGGTTGCTGTGATGCGGTTGCGGACGGTCTGATTCCGGGGACCCCCTCCTCCCCAAGCCGGTGGGGACGGTCGTGCGTAGAGAGGTAACGCGATCTTCCCCGCGCGGGGGATTCGCCCGGGCTCCCCGGCAGGTTTCCTTGGGTGGGGCGCAGGCGGGGGGCGGAGTGGTGTGGACCCCCGGTGGTTGTGCAGGTGTGTTCTGGTGGAGTTCGGCGGAGACCCTGGAGCCTGCCTTCTCTCCTTACACCTCGCCTTCTGGCCTTTTCCTACCACGGATTCCTTACCGCTGAGAGCCTCCCCGATTGTCACAAGTGCTGTGGGAGGGGGGCGACCGTAAACCCTTAGTGTCCTGGGAAGCTCAGCAACTCCTCAGGGGCGCAGGGAGGAACATTGTCCCAGTCACTTTCTCTCCAGTGAAATAGCCCTGAAACATATTCACGGAACACTGTCTTGCTCGTACGTTTTGTTGAGTCACTTTAGGACAGTATGGGCAGCAGCTGAATAACGATGAGTCATTACTGTACTAATTGTATTCATCCTCCTAAGTATTCTGCTTTTTTTTAAATCAAAGAACGAAGGGTACCCTCCTCTTGTTTCCTTAATATTTCATAATATACTTTAAATGTTACTTGCATCAACAAGCATTATGGTACTAAATGAATCAAGGATTTGCTAACTGCCAAGTACTGTGTCAAGTACTTTGTGTAAATATCTGATGATATCCTCATCTTACCTTCTACAGTTATTAAGCCCACTTTACACTCACAGAAACGGACTCTTTGAGAAATTATGTGATTGGCCTATGTCACCAGTTCTTAAGGGCTGAGTCCACAGTTGAACTCACATTTATTGGACTGTGGGGCCTGAACCCTCGCCACAAACTGTTTTGTTTTTTCAGAAGTCTAAAACGTCAGCTAACAGGCTTGGAATGCAGGAAATAAAATTCGAGAATGTTTAAGAGGAAATCCTTTTGTTTTATGTTTAATGGAAATCCTAATGTTTGACTTTTTTGTACATGATTTATTTTTCTTTTCTTGTACAATTTGACACTCGATCTCAGCCAAAAGGCCAAGAAGCAATTTTCTTTTACAATTTAAAGGGTAAAAAATATTTGTCTATTCATTTTATACTGATTTTGGAACCTTTGTTATATTTATAGCAGTTTTGGCATACCTGTGTAACCCAGATTTCAATGTTGCTATGAAGTAATTTAAGTCTTTGCCTGGAACTTGTTGAGGGAAACTGAAACCACGTAGAATATTCAGATAGATCAGAAACTGTATACTCATCTTGAACATTCTAAGTATTTCTTAACATTCTTTGTTTTATGTGTATATTGTGTATGAATCGTAAACATAACATATACCATAGTGTACTGGCTTAAGGGAGCATTTTTGAGAGGTAAACAGTGAACATATATAACCAGCTGTTTCAGTCAGTTATGCAAATGAGACAGAGGAAGCAGTTACTGTAATCAAAGATAAAAGTTTGGGGAAAATGGTCTCTCATGGGTTTGTCTCGTGGTCTAACTGACTCCACAGAAGTTGACTTTCCTTTGTCAGGCAGTAGAATGAGAAGTGTGGCCTTTTTCCCCAAAGCCACCAAAAAGCTGTTGGGAAACTTTCCCACTGCAGTCATAGCTGCTAAATGTTTGTGACCACACTGAATCCCATACTGAGGCATACTGGGGCCGGGCGTGGGGTAGGGGCGATGTATGACCAGCCCCCAGCCTTTCCTAGTGGGCTTTTCTAGGAACTCAACTCTGGTTGCTCAGTGATTCATTGCACAAGCAAACCTACTATATGTGGAGTTCTTGTGCCGAGCATGAGGCAAGGTAGCCTTGTGCTCCTATTGTGTGCTGTCTTGTTTGTTGCCCTGGGGAATCTCATGGTCTCTGAGAGTACAGTGGATCTCCCTCCTCCTCCCCCCTGCTTAAGATTCTCTCTCCCACTCCTTCTGCCGCTCCCATCTAAAAATTTGCATGAATATTTAAAACTTCAAAGAAAGTACACACTTGTGGTGACCACTTTAGGAAACAATCTAGACCCTAACCCAGCAAGGCACCTGTTATTTCCTCTCTGACTTTAGAAGATGCATTGGTGAAAAGCTCTGTTTCATGGTGTTTTACTTTGTTAAAACACTTAGCATGTTGGGTGCCTGGGTGGCTCAGTGCGTTAAGCCTCTACCTTCGGCTCAGGTCATGATCTCAGGGTCCTGGGATCAAGGCCTGCATCGGGCTCCCTGCTCGGTGGGGAGCCTGCTTCCTCCTCTCTCTCTGCCTGCCTCTCTGCCTACTGGTGATCTCTCTCTCTCTCTCTCTGTCAAATAAATAATAGCTTTAAAAAAAAAAAAAAGAAACCCAGAAATGAAATGAATTGAGCCTTGATTTTCTGTTGTTGTTATTCTTTTGCATGATGAGCTAAATGAGGAATGGAATCATTAATTCAATAGAAGTTGGAATTTAGGGAGAAAGACAAAGTGGTTGATTTCAGTATTGTAAATGTAACGAAAGGGGTTGGCAATACTTTTGATAAATACTAAGTAGGATTGTAGTAAAATAGTTGATTTTCATTAAACGTAGAGATTGAAAAGAGACAAGTTTCTAGCATTAATTCAGTTTCATTTAGCAAGTATTGATCACGAATGAAACCCTCTGTGTAAGGTCTTTACATGAAAAATTTAGTTGAATTTTGTCTTTTATTGAAAGTTACTCTCTTTTTGCCTCCTTAGTTAAACCAGAGGATTCATCATCGCCTTATCTCCATTCCATGGCTGCCTCACAGACTTCCCCAACTGTTGCATCTCACGTTCCTTTTGCAGACTTGTGCTCAACTTTAGAACGAATACAGAGAAGTAAAGGACGTGCAGAAAAAATCAGGCACTTCAGGGAGTTTTTAGATTCTTGGAGAAGATTTCACGATGCCCTTCATAAGAACCAAAAAGATGTCAGCGACTCTTTTTATCCAGCAATGAGACTTATTCTTCCTCAGCTAGAAAGAGAGAGAATGGCCTACGGAATCAAAGAAACTATGCTTGCTAAACTTTATATCGACTTGCTAAATTTGCCTAAAGAAGGAAAAGACGCTCATAAACTTTTAAATTACAGAACGCCCACCGGAACTCGGGATGCTGGAGACTTCGCAACCATCGCATATTTTGTGTTGAAACCAAGGTGTTTGCAGAAAGGAAGTTTAACCATACAGCAGGTGAATGACATTTTAGACTCAATTGCCAGCAGTAATTCTGCCAGGAGGAAGGACCTAATAAAGAAGAGTCTTCTTCAGCTAGTAAGTCAGAGTTCAGCACTGGAACAAAAGTGGCTTATACGGATGATTGTCAAGGACTTAAAACTTGGTTTCAGTGAACAGTCTGTGTTTTCTGTTTTCCACAATGATGCTGCCGAGTTGCATAACGTCACCACAGATCTGGAAAAAGTCTGTAGGCAGCTGCATGATCCTAACGTCGGACTCAGTGACATTTCCATCTCTTTATTCTCTGCCTTTAAACCGATGCTGGCTGCTATAGCAAATATTGAGCGAATCGAGAAGGACATGAAACACCAGAGTTTCTACATTGAAACCAAGCTCGACGGTGAGCGCATGCAAATGCACAAACAGGGGGATGAGTATCAGTACTTCTCCCGAAATGGGTATAACTATACGGATCAGTTCGGCAAATATCCGCAGGAAGGTTCTCTTACACCGTTCATTCACAGTGCGTTCAAGACGGACATACAGGTCTGTATCCTGGACGGCGAGATGATGGCCTTCAACCCTAACACACAGACTTTCATGCAAAAAGGGAATAAGTTTGATATCAAAAGAATGGTGGAAGAATCTGATCTGCAAACTTGTTACTGTGTGTTTGATGTACTGATGGTTAATAATAAAAAGCTAGGGCGTGAGACCCTGAAAAAGAGGTATGAAATCCTTACGAGTGTTTTTACACCAATACCAGGTAGGGTGGAAATAGTGCAAAAAACACAAGCTCATACTCAGAAAGAAGTGATCGATGCTTTGAACGAAGCAATAGATAAAAGGGAAGAGGGAATCATGATAAAACATCCTCTGTCTATCTACAAACCAGACAAAAGAGGCGAAGGATGGCTGAAGATTAAACCAGAGTACGTGGACGAGCTGATGGATAAGCTGGACATCTTAATTGTCGGGGGCTACTGGGGTAAAGGTTCACGAGGTGGGATGATGTCTCATTTTCTGTGTGCCGTAGCAGAGAAGCCTCCTCCTGGTGAAAAGCCATCAGTGTTTCATACTCTGTGCCGTGTTGGCTCAGGTTATACCATGAAAGAACTGTACGATCTGGGCTTAAAGTTGGCCAAACACTGGAAGCCTTTCCGTAAAAAAGCTCCACCAAACAGCATAATCTGTGGAACCGAGAAGCCAGAGGTGTACATCGAGCCTTGTCATTCTGTCATTGTTCAAGTTAAGGCCACGGAGATCGTCCCCAGTGATATGTATAAAACTGGATGCACATTGCGTTTTCCACGAATCGAGAAGATAAGAGATGACAAAGAGTGGCACGAGTGCACCACCCTGGATGACTTAGAACAGCTTCGCGGGAAAGCGTCTGGAAAGCTGGCCTCCAAACACCTCTATGTCGGTGGCGAGGATGAACCACGAGAGAAGAAGCGCAAAGCTGCTCCGAAGATGAAGAAAGTCATTGGCATTATTGAGCACTTGAAAGCACCCAATCTTTCTAATGTAAACAAAGTGTCTAATATATTTGAAGATGTGGAGTTCTGTGTCATGAGCGGAACAGAAAGCCATCCAAAGCCCCATCTGGAGAACAGAATTGCAGAATTTGGTGGTTACATAGTACAGAATCCAGGCCCAGACACATACTGTGTGATCGCAGGGTCCGAGAACATCAGAGTGAAAAACATGATTTCTTCGAATAAACATGATATTGTCAAGCCCGAGTGGCTGTTGGAGTGTTTTAAGACCAAAAGCTTCGTGCCGTGGCAGCCTCGCTTTATGATTCACATGTGCCCGTCGACAAAGGAGCATTTTGCCCGTGAATACGATTGTTACGGGGACAGTTACTTTGTTGATACAGATTTGAACCAACTGAGGGAAGTGTTCTCAGGAATTAAAAATCCCGGCACACAATCTCCTGAAGAAATGGCTTCTGTGATTGCTGATTTAGAGAATCGGTATTCCTGGGATCACTCCCCTCTCAGTATGTTTCGACACCACGTCATTTATGTGGACTTGTATGCTGTTGTTAATGACTTGAGTACCAAAGTCCAGGGGACAAGATTAGCGGTTACTGCCTTGGAGCTTCGGTTTCATGGAGCCCGAGTGGTTTCTCATTTAGCTCAGGGAGTGTCTCATGTAATCGTTGGGCAGGATCAGAGTCGTGTTCCAGATTTAAAAGCTTTTCGAAGAACTCTTAAGAAAAAGTTTAAAATCCTGCAACAAGATTGGGTCACTGATTCAATAGACAAGTGCGAGTTACAGGAAGAAAATCGGTATTTGGTTTAAAGCTAGCTTTTCTAGTGCAGGAAGCCTATGATCCGATGAGGTCATTGTGGCAGGTGGTCCTGATAAACTATTAAACTACATTTTATTTTTATCCCTTAAAATGTATGCTTAAGTGGTATTATTACATACAGAAAAAAACGATTTTAACATTTGAGATTGATGACACTAAATGGACCAAAGCCAAGAAACAAAAATTTCTTTTAGCTATGTAGCATTTAATGACTTTTAAAACCAAGATGAAATAAACAGTTTAAAGAAGAGATATTTATCTAGTGTCCCTATAGAAGCTGAGAATTTTGAGTCAAATATTAGTCAATTACATTCATGAGCTTTTAGGGTCATTAAAAGTATTGATCTAAGTGTATTTTCTGAGGTCAAAAATTTAATGATTTTTATCTAATTAAAACATTGCAAGAAAGAAGCAGATTGCTACAACCGGACTTGTAAAAATATGTCTTAAATTGAAGGCTATAATTCTTTTAAGTGTGAAATGTGAATAAATGTATTTGTTAAGGTTAAAGACAAGCTCATGAATGAGACCTTGTTAATGATGTCATTAGGTAAATTAGGAGAAATAAGTGAAGATTAAATGAATTTAATTAAAAGAAACTTGCAGTTTTAAAGTATGTGGCCCACATTTATCTTTTTATTAGAACAGAGCGTGTTTTAAAGAGAGTTTTTATATGAACTGTCCACCAGGGTAAATCGTTCTCACGAAGAGTGACTTTCCTAGAGGTAATGAGTACATGTCGAGATCGCATGTGTCATGACTCCATTACAAGAGAGGTTAATTGCTCTATTTCAAATAATTTTTATCCTTAGATTATTTAAATTCATCTTGTATGATATGTATTATATCTGGGTTTATACACCAAATTTTAGAATATAGCCTATTCATTTTGAAAAATATGTTTTCATGACACCTTTGCAATACTTGAAATATGGTACCCAAGAAACTATTATTATTATTTATAAGTAATTTGAAATTTATTGAAACAATGGAACAAATGTTCTGTTTGTTAATTTCAATAAAATATTCAATATACTATTAAAAATTGTGATGTATTTGTTTTAAAATAATTCATAATAGTTATTTCAATCAGATGTTTTGGCAGCAATATAATTTTTCACTGATTCAAGTCAGGTTCCTATTTGGAGTCCTTTGTGTTTCATATTACTGAGTGAACTTTATTAAAAATTTAAACTTGTGGGGCGCCTTGGTGGTTCAGTCAGTTAAGCATCTGCCTTTGTCTGTCATCATCTCACAGTCCTGGGACTGAGCCCCACAGCTCAGCAGGGAGCCTGTTTCTCCTTCTCCCTCTGTTCCTCTCCTTGTGCTCTCTCACACACACTGTCTCTCAAATAAATAACATCTTTAAAAAAAAAAATTTAAACATATATTTTTGTAACACCTATTGAGAAAAACTATAAAACAGATGCCAGTAAGGGTAATGGGGAGAAAAGGACATAATTTTACCAGCAAAAATTCACTATTTTAAGTTATGGATAGTAAGGACAGTATGAAACACATTATTTACAGTGTAACAGATAAGTATAAAACTATAATGCTTTATTTGATCAGCTTTTCTCAATGGGAGAATTCACAGGTCACTAGAATATATCTACATCTCTTTAAATTGTACAGAATTCCCCTGGATGTAGTGTAATGTATTCAGCTAGGCCATTATTGTTCGACTTTCAGATTATTTGACCTTGCCACCTTTTTGTTTTCCTAGAGAGCATTGTGATAAATCTGTATTCATGGTCTGTGTATTCTCGTCTTGTTTTTTCTTCCACATTCTTAGAATGGAATTGTTGATTCAAAGTTACATATTTTTAGTAAACTGATATGCATTTATATAAAATTGATTTGTAAAATGCCTTTCTAGATTCTTCTCATCTCTAAATGTTTAAGAGTTCAGTTTCTTAGTCCTGGACCAATTCCCATCTTTTTTTTTTTTTTTTAAGAATTTATTTATTTGACAGAAACACAGCGAGAGAGGGAGCACAAGTAGGGGGAGTGAGAGGGAGAAGCAGGCTTCCTGACAGAGATCCCGATGCGGGGCTTGATCCTGGGACTCCGGGATGATGACCTGAGCTGAAGGCAGATGCCCAGCGACTGAGCCCCCCAGGTGCCCTCCTATTCCCATCTTTATTCGCTCCATAAGCATTCTCATCCCATCCCTTGAGGATGAGAATATGCTGATACCGCTCACATATTTTTAGGTGCGACTTTTTTGCTGCACGCCAGTTCACGTATATAGCCACATAACATCTCCACAGGAAGTTTAATGAGCCTCTCATACTTAATGTGTCTATATCAGCAACATTTTAAAATGCAAGAGAAAATAGTGTGATGAACTTGTATGTGCACACAGCTCAGTATGAACAATCGTGCGTGATCTGTCTCTTTAATATTTACAGACCTCTGGGTTATTCTGCAGTCATAGATAACCTAATTTACAGCTATTCTGTGCAGAACTCTGGATTTCTTGAATACATTTACGGTCTTCCCCAGCAGTCCCCTCCTCACTCCATGGTACATCTCTTCACCCCGCTGTCAAGCTGAAAACCAGAGAGCTGTTCTTGGCCCTCTCTGTTCTTAATGTTTCCAACACATAGCAAGTCCTGTCGGCTAGACTTTCCAAATAATCCGGAAAATAACCCTCAGCACACTCCTCAATAACCATAGTTTGCCCCTACCATTTATTGGACTACGATCACCTTCCCTTTTGCACTGTTCTCACTGTCTGCTCTCTGGGACACCATTTTTACTTTTAAAGATGCTGTCAATTCTTTTCTTCTCCACTGGTCAGAACTACTGAATCCCCATCACTCATAATTTCCAAAGCCTTATAAATGGCCTGTTGAACCTGGCCCCAGTTACCTACCTTCTGTTAGCTCTTGGACTTGATTTCCTACCAGGTACCCCCTTGCTCACCATACAGCAGTCCCACTGGTCTGTGTGCTTTGCCTTTCAGTTTCATTCCAGTCTCACAATTTGCCCCACTCACATCCCCAACACTCACTATCCCTTTACTCTGCTTTGTTTTTTCCCAAGGCACTGAATCTTTATTTCTTAACACTAGAATACAAATTCCATGAACAAAGACTCGGTGTGCTTCATTCACCATTGTAATCAGTCACTCAATAAATATTAATGGAATAATTCCTCTGAATCAGATGGGAAAATCCTACTTTGCTCTTTGCCAAGGCCATGGGTTCTTGCCAGAAAACAGGGCAAGATATGTACTGTTCAAGAACTCCACCTTTTTCTGCATCCCTGATGACTTAGTACCGTCCTGAATGAATTCATATCTTCAGGCTGATGGCACCTTCTTTGAAAATCAGGTGGCTACCTAGCTGCCTCATCATCATGCCCTTTGCCTGACCCTGGGGTGAACAGGGCTGCTTGGGAATCTTGTAATTCTCACTCTGGGGAAATGGGTTGACCATAGCTTTAAAACATCCATATGGAGTTCCCTGAGCAATGGAGCTATTCTGTAAACCATTCAGCTTCCACCAACGTAGTTTAGGTTCTTACTCTCTTTGACAATCATAGGAGTTAAAAAAATAAAAATGAAAAAGCCTCTGCTTTCAAGGAACAGAGCACTGAAAGAGAAAGATACTTGGAATACAAAAGATAAGTGCTTTCCTAATTAAAGGAATGGTGGATTCCCTGGAAAGGCATATGCTGCAGTGAAAAGAATACAGGCCTTTAGAATCCACTTACCCTGGGCTCAGTCCCAGTTCCGCCACCAGTTATTTGTGTTGTCTGAGCACGTCACAACCTCTTTGAACCTTCGTTTCTAAACTTTGGAATGGAAACAGTATCTATCTCACTCAGAAGGTTTGAGGACAGAATCACAGCACCGAACATACAGAATGGTCCCCTGCAGCTTTTGTGGGCTGCTCTTACCTGGGCTTCTCCGGAGAAGTTTGATTATACCAATGGGGCTTAATAAGTGGGTGGATTCTGGAACCATAGTTGGATTCCCTCAGACATAGTGGTATGGAAGGTTTTTCCTGGCAGAGGGAAGATAATAACAGGCATGGGGAGTACATAAACTCGGGGGAGAGTGTAAAATATCAGATTTAAGTGGGAAGGACAGATGGAGGTAAATTAAGATAGATTTTGGAAAATTTTATTTTTTAAAAGATTTTTTGTATTCATTTTTTTGAGAGAGAGCAAGAGTGCATGAGGAGGGGTGAGGTGCGGGGAGGGGCAGAGGGAGAGGGAGAAGCAGATTCTCCCCACTGAGCAGGGAGCTCTACTCCAGACTGGATCCCAGGACCCTGGGATCATGATCTGAGCTGAAGGCAGAAGCTTAACCAACTGAGCTACCCAAGCGCCCCTTGAAAGGTTTTCAATGCCACCCTGCAGAGTGAGTTGTATCTAGTGCTCAAGAAAAATGCATTGAAGAATTCTAAGCAAGATATTTAAGACTCACATCTAAGGCTTATTTCTTGATTCTCCCATCTTAGTTCAATTTCATGTAACAAAAATACCATCAACCGAGGGGCTTAAACAACAAGCTTTTACTTCTCACAGTTCCAGAGGCTGGAAGTCCAAGATCTAGGTGCCAGCATGGTTGGGTGAGGGACGTCTTCCCAGACCACAGGCTTCTTTTTGCATCTTATCTGGCAGAGGGCACTAATCTCACTCATGGAGGCTCCCTTCTGATGACTTAACTCCCAGAACTCTTACCATCACCTTTGGGGGGTAGGATTTCAACACATGGATTTGGGGGACACACAAACACTCAGATCACAGCAGTCATTTCATAGAATAAGAAACTTTTATTTAGATGTAAATTTGTCTTCCTATCTGAGGGTCTGCAGCTCCACATTGTTGAGCTTCTGTTGCTGGCCACAAGCTCTTCATATACTTTGTTGTAAAGACTAAATATATTTTAAAAGACCTGATACAGTACCTGAGCCTTGACAGTCTCCAAACAAATGCAGTTTCCCACTTCTCTTCACCACTGCCTTTTCCTTGGTGGAAACACACCAGGGACGATGCGAATCAGTCTTTGGTCGAAATTGATTTTATTCCTTGATCAATAGTGACGACATTAAGCAGCCATTTTACTATTTTAGGGGGTATCATATCAGGTGTGATCTCAAGCAAATGATGTATGATCCCCACACCTATCACTTAGTCTCATTGGATTCAGTGTTGCCATTTGTTGACTAGCATAAAGGACAAAATGTTCTCAGGTCTCTCGCAACCCTAAAATTGTTACGTGTCTATAAGCTTTCATTTAGGGTTATCATGTACTGGTTGAATTTATTAAAAGTTTTTTTTATATCTATGGGTATTTGTAGTGATGGTAGGATAATGACCTGATTCTATGTCAAATTTAATTCAATAAATGGTTTTTAATACATACTAAGTCTTGAGCAATAAAACAAATTTGGGATTAAAAAGTAACATAAAAATAATAGACACCATGAAATAGGATGATTTAGACTATGTTACATAACTTTAAATTCTTTTAAAAATTTAACTTTCTAGATTAAATTAATGATTCTAAATGTGTTGGGAATATCTTTTTTATTTGGATCCTATTGTTTAGCTAAATAATGAAAAAATAGTAAAATATGTTCTATTAAGGAGGTATAATTCTTAACATCACTCTTCTATACATTTAGAATTATATATATTAAAAGATCATATTTGCTGAAGACCTCAATAGTGTTAAAAGACTATTTTTACATATCCGTAAAAGCCATACGCTTGCTTGTATTTCTTTAGACTATAACCCAAACGCCAAATAGTAAAATTTTTGATTCGGGCACAAGGGCATAAAACTATGTAAGAATGTCATGTAAGGACAGATGGCTTGCCTTCTTGAGGCTTTCATTTCTTATGTATATTTTTTAGAAATCACTAGTAACTACAAATACTGGTAAAAGTCATACAAAGAAGATTTTTTAGACATGTGTGAAATATCTGTCTAGACCTCTATACATACTTATTTTCAGAACCTGACAATGCTAGACTAAAAATCTGCATATGCTTTTAAATAGAATTTTAATTCCAAATAGATCAAGATGAACCTGGTCAGATCAGAGCAAGGCATCCTGTTATTTCTGCCATGAAGTGTAGTCACCGCTATCATTTTCACTCTGCTAGTAGACCTTAAGGGTTTTACGTGTCATTGTGATTTTATCCCATTTCTTCCTTTCTTCTTAGAATTAAATTATGATTTTAGAATAGTGGTGATATAAATAATGTCAAAGGACAAGTCATACTTTTTATGAAACTGGCACAACATATTAAAGATGGGATAACATATTAAAGTATTTTTTAAATGGCTCTTTTTGCTAGAAAAAATATAAACTTCATGATGATAATTACAAACTTATCCATAGGATTTTCTTTCTTTCTTTAAAAGATTTTATTTGAGAGAGCACATGAGCAGGATCAGAGGAAGAGGGAGAAGCTGAGCAGGGAACCCGATGCGAGGTTCGATTCCAGGACCTAGATCATGACCTGACCTGAAGGCAGATGCTTACCTGACTGAGCCCCACAGGTGCCCCAGTAGGATTTTTTTATATATCTGTAGATTACGTAGTTTTGCCGTTCTTGCATTTTTTCTTTCATAGGCATGACAGCAAATGCAACATTTTGAAGTAAATTAAAAGTAATTTCAATTCCTTCTTTAAGTGAGATTCTAGCAATTTTTTTAGGGAGGGAGAGAGCAGTGGGGGAGGGGCAGAGGGAAGGGAGAGAAAGAATCTCAAGCAAGCTCCATCGGATTAGATTTCATGACCCTAAGATCAGGACCTGAACAAAATACAAGTTGGATGCTTAACTGACTGAACCACGCAGGCACCCTGATTCTAGCAGTTCGTCCGTACAGTTTTAGCAATATCGATTAAAAAGCTTAGCAATCACTACAGTATTTTCCTTTGGCAAATATATTTTAGCACATGGGAAGGAGGGGGGATCATTGAGGGTCAGAGGATGGGCTTCAGTGGCCAGAGTGTAGGGTGACATAACAGTGTCCGCATCCTTGTACAATCCTCTCTCCTTGATTGTGGGCAGGCCCTGTGACTTACTTCTTATCAAGAGAAAATGACAAAAATGATAGATGGCACTGCGTGATTGCCTGATTTGTGTAAGTCTCGGTCTTCCTAGCAGACTCTCCCTAGCCTCTCTGTCTCCTTTCCTCCCTCCCTCTCTCCCTCCACCTCCCCCTCTCTCCCTCCTCCATCTCTTGTCCCTCTTTCTCTCTTTGCTGACTTTCACAGAAGCAAGTCCCCATAGATCCTACAGCTGATGTCCCGCAGCCATGAGAGCAGGGAGGGAAGTGCTGTCCCATTTGAGCCTCCAGTTGGAAATGCAGCAATAGATAACGAATACGCGTCTCATGTGCTCTCCTCCTCCTGAGAACCTTCAGTAATTAAGTAAGGAATGTATGTCAAAGTGCTACCAGTGTTTAGGGCTGGAGACCCAGTGAAGAAATACTTCCTCCTCCTTTTCCATTTGCTCCGTAAGACTTACTAGAAAAAAAAAATTCAAATGCTTGTAACACATTTATATCCTGACTTCAACCTTGTCTCCCTCTGCTAAGCGGATTCCGGACACACTGACCGATGACCCTTCCCCTTTTCTGCCTCCACGAATATCCTGTTTTTTCTTCTGACATGCCTTCTTCAAGCACCTACTGTGACAGTCCTCCAATTTTAGATCTTATTCATCTTTAAAGAGCTGATAACGCTATTTTTTTCATGTCATCTGCCCCAGTTCCCCAGTCATGGTCTATCTCCTCCCTACCACCCAGGAACTTGTTACTTTTGTGGTCCTTATAATTTTCTGCCTCAAAATCTATTTATCTGATGTTATCTTTTGAGCAGGCTCTTTGAGGATGTGAAGCACACTGCATGACTCTCCCTGCTGCACTGTGTCTTGTGTCTATGGAGGGTCATAAATGTATTTGGAGTTCAACTAGGCAGTGCGGTTTCACTGCTTTCTGTTTTTGAGACTTTCTTCTTTCCTTATGCATAGTGTCACTGTTGCTTTTAAGAGACTCTATACTGACACTTAGAACATCAGCGGTGTTCACGGCTTAACAACTCTCCACTGGGGGAGAGGGGGGAGGGGGAGGGGAAGGGACCTACAGGTATAACTCAGGGGTCGAGAGCCCAGACTCTGGGAACAAAGGGCTGAGTCTGAATTTGGACTTCTGCACTTGGGCAAGCAATGCAACTTTTTTGGTGCCTTGGTTTCCTCTTGTATAAAACAGGGTAGGAACGGCACCTAATTTATCAGGTTGAGGATTTATCTTGAGGTTTGAGCGTGTTGCGCATGTGTGTGTGCGTGGCCCGGTCTGGGCGCAATGGCCAGAGCGCCGCGTCCTACCGGGTAGTATTTTGTCCATAAGGTAGAAGGGGGATAACAGGTGCAGGGGTACAGTGATACATGGAAAGAACAGAACGTGAATTGGAGAAAAGAACCGTTCCAGTAAGGAACAGTTTTCCCCCATTCACACATCAGCTTCCAGCAGAATTCAACAAAGCTAAAACCCACAGCTCGGGTTTATGCCTTATCGGGGTTAGCCACCCTGGATGTGGTTCACATCTAGGAATGATTTTTACGTACCCTCCTCCCTGCACTCGCAGTGCTGGGCAGCATCTAGAGACTATTTGTCAGGACAGGGGAAACACAACTGGTGTATGGTGGGACCAAGGATGCTTTTAAGTAGCCTACAATGAACAGGAAAGCCCCCCCCCACACACACACAGAGCAATTAACCAGACAAAAATCTCCATGGTGTTGAAGTAGAGAAAGTTTTTCCAAAATCATGTGAAATATGATGGGAGAAGACATTATCTCATCTGTGAGTAATGTCTTCAGACCAGCCGTAATGCCGACTTTATTGCGAGTCAGTGTTTCATTCATAAAACGAATGCTCATTCCTGCTTATTTCTTTTAAAGGGGTTAGTACGTGGGTTAATTAGTGTTTGCAAAGTCCTTTGAAGATGTGAAGCCCTACATAAGTGCCGTTTATTATTAATTATCATTCCAGAAGACCTACCCGGGGACCCTCTTGTTCACTAGCCTAACAAGACCTCAAAGACCTGAGCGATGCTGAATGACTTTTGATAAGTTGGAACATTGATAATGAGAAAGATAGGCATCAGGGACCTAAGCCAATTTTAGATGACTGGGATATGACTGTATATAAATTGGCTCATTAAAATCAAGAAAACTATACGTTTTGCTTTGGGGTCTCTTTGCTAAATTGGAGTAAATTTCTTCCAACTCTGCAACACTATATACGGCAAGGGAGGGTCAGAGCCAGAATCCATAATACAAATTAAATGATTATGAAGAAACAAAAATAATTTATAGGGAAAATTGTATTATTTATGTTTATAAACTGATTTTCTTGGGCACATGAGTCACTGTGTAATTTAGACTGTCCAATAAAATGAAAGCTGTATTTGTTATCCCTATATAACCCAACTTGTAAATTTATGTAACAATGTTATCTTTAACTCAGCACTGATCTGGATAAAAGTATTTGTTGGTGACATACTGGGCTAAATCCGGGGTGGCTAGCCCTGATAAGGCATAAACCTGAGCTGTGGGATTTAGCTTTGTTGAATTCTGCTAGAAGATGATGTGTGAACTTCAGTGTAAAGTAAAGGGGACATTGCATGTCAAAGGGGGAAAACATGATTTTTTAAAAAGATTTATTTATTTATTTTAGAGAGAGTGTGTGTGAGGAGAAGGGACAGAAGGGCCAAGGGAGAGAGAATTTCCAGGCGACTCCCCGCTGAGTGTGGAGCCTGATGCAGGGCTCAATTCCAGGACCCTGAAATCTTGATTTGAGTTGAGCTGAAATCAAGAATCCAAGGCTCAACTGATTAAGACACCCAGGGACCCCGAAAAATGGATTATTTAGTGAATAGTTTGGAGAAAACTAGTCATCTAGAGAAAAATAGTCAGTTTGGAACCCTCACTGCTTAAATCAAGTTTATTTCACACAAACCAGATATTTAAAGGTAAAAACCAGGAGCTCCTGGGTAGCTCAGTCAGTTAAGTACCAGCTTTTGATTTTGGCTCAGGTCATGACCTCAGGGTCCTGGGATCGAGCCCAATGTAGGACGGAGAATGAGTGGGGAGTCTGCTTGAGAGTCTCTGCTTCTTCCCTGTTCACATTCACTCTCTCTCACTCTCTGTCTCAAATAAATAAAAATTTAAAAAAAATTTAAAAAATAAAATAAAAGTAAGAAAACAAAGCCATACAAATAATACAAATTTAGAATGGTGTCTTAAGTATTGAAACAAAAACAAAAACAAAATAGAAGCCAGAGAAGAAAAGATTGCTAAATTTAACTTGCAAAATTTTTTTAAATACTCTGTACTAAATACCATAAATAAGTCAAAGGAGGTGACCTAGTAGAGAAAATATTTGTGACTTTTTTCTTTATGATATGAAGAGCTTCTATAAGAAAGGCTATCATCTACCTAAGAAGTAACAAATATGACTTTCTATGAAAATGTTCAAAAACAAAAAGACATGAAAGAAAACAGCTATTAAGCTTATCGATAAATTGCTCATCCTTAACAAAGACATACTAAAATGTATTTTTCTTTTTGCTATGAAATTTATAAACCACAACTTTGAAATTTTTGTTTGGATGAGAATGTGAGGAAACAGATATCTTTATGCTTTTTTAATGCAATTATTTATTTATATCATGTGTATATTAACGCTCCATGGGGGCAAGGGCAGTACCTACCAGAATTTAAAATGCATTTATGTTCTGCCCAAGTTATTCAGTTTGCAAGGGTTTACCTTGCAGATGTTTTTACGCATGTGCAAAAGACACACTTACAAGGATAGATACTATAAAATTACTCTGATGAAGAAGAAGAAATGTTACTAGAAGTTTGATCACATAAGTGATGGTATATCAGCCCATGAGAATATGAAACTCTGATATACAGAGAAATGCCTTTTTTGGGGCACCTGTGTGGCTCAGTCTGTTAAGTGTCCAACTCTTGATCTCAGCTCAGGTCTTGATCTCAGGGTTGTGAGTTCAAGCCCCACATTGGGCTCTACATTCAGCATGGAGCCTACTAAAAAAATAAAATGGCTTTTCTTTTCTAAAAGTTTGCTTTTTTTTTTTCTCCTGACTATATCTCAGGAAACTGCAAGGCTGGAATTTAAGAAACAAGCAAAGGAAAGAGAGAGAGAGAGACAGACAGACAGACAGACAAACCAAAAAAGAGACTCTCAACTGTAGAGAACAACCTGACGGTTATCAGAGGGGAGGTGGGGGGAATGGGACTGATACATCATAATCTTGTGTATCCGAAACTAATATGACACGGTAGGTTAACTAACTGAAATTTAAATAAAAACTTAGAAAAAAAGAAAACCTTGTCTAACGACAACAGAGACCCCCCACTTTCTTTCCTTGTTATCATTGCCATGACAGTGGCCACACTTGCATATTGGCCCATTTATTGTAAATATAGATTAAAAAATAAGATCTGGCTCATCCAAAATGGATACTCTAGATTAGGGATGAGACAGAAAATAAAGCACACGGCCATCGCCAGGTAGACTGGCCTCCACTCAGCAGTGCTGCCTTTCTCTGTCCCACAAAACCAGAGGACATGCTTGGAGAAGATACCAGTTTCTCCACTGCAACATATCTCAGAATTTTCCAGCACATCCCGGGTTGTAATGTAAATTTTTAATTGAAGGAGCTTCCCCTTTTGTATCAGAAATCCCGATGCAAAATCAGTTTAAACTTTTCTCAGTAGAGAAACTTGATCATGTATTCCTTACAACATCATCTCCTAAGAATAAGTTCATTAGACGATAACCAGCAAAATACTTTTTCAGACAATCTGTTAACAGCCCGGCATAATTCTTGTCTCTGTAGTAGCAGCTGCTAGACTCATGATTCACTGAACAGGACAATAAATTTCAACCTTATTTGATTCAGTTAATGAGTGTAAATGAGATCACTGTAGGAACGGTTGCTAATTATCGGTTACCCTCAACTACCTGATGGGAGAGATGGAGAGGATATGCATAATTTTAATCATAATCCTTTATTGGAACATAGTGAGAATGATCCAGTTGCTCAGTTGGTGTCCCTCTTTAAAGTGAAATCCCATGTATGTGGCTGGGTAGATGTGCAAAGGATGCCCATCATAATATTATTTGCAACAGAAAAAAATTGGAAACCATCTGAGTGGCTATGTAAATAGAGTGCTTCATATAAAGATGTGGTAGGCATCTGGTAAATCATCAAGGGAGGAAATCTCACGGCAGTGTATGAAATAAATATATGTGTGTATACACACACACAGTCTGCAATTTCTTAAAAGTGTACTTTAAATGCATAGAAAAAATATAACATTATAGATCTTGTATCAAAATCAGACCACCAAATACATCTAAGTGCTGTCCCTAGGACTCCTTTATTTTTCCTTTGTGGTTTTCTGAGTTTTCCAGTACTTCTGTACTGAGGGCAAAATTCCAGAGTGAAATGAATTGAGTATATACTTAAAATTGTAACACTGAACACTGAAATCAGAAATCTTTTTTTTTTTTCTCCTACTGATATTCAGAAGATATGTTCATTTTTTTCCTCTTGGCTAATTAAACTCCTGTCTAGGGATTCCTGCATTCGGTTCACAGGTTTTTACTTCTTGGGAAGACGGGAGCTGTGTGTGATCCGAATCCTAACCTGGTAGGTCCAGCCCAGCTCCGACTGGCGCGGCGGTGTTGATGACACCATGAGGGGACGGCGAATCACAAGCCTAGCGGCTGGCCCCAGCCCCCCACTCCCAGCAGAGACACTGTGAGAATGCCCCTCACTGACACATGTGTTTCTGCTTTCTTTAGACAAAGAACTGATATTGTAGCACAGTGTAATTAGAGTAAAGAGAAAAAGGAGAAATTCTCCAGGTGCCTTTGTGTCAGTAACAGGAGCTATAAATTAGAAAGCTGGGGATGTATATGAAACACATGATGGATGCCTGGGTGGCTCAGTCGGTTAGGTGGCTGACTTGGTTTTGGCTCAGGTCATGGTCTCAGGGTTGTGAGGTCTAGCCCTACAACAGGCTTCATGCTGAATGGGGATCCTACCTGAGAATCTCTCTCTCTCCCTCTCTCCCTCTGCCCCTCCCCCTTTCCTTCTGCCCCTCACCCTGCTTGCACAAGTATTATAAATAAATAAATAAATAAATAAATAAATAAATAAATAAAATGTTTTTTAAAATGCATTATAAGTGATTCACATTATTGTTATTTATTGCCTTGTCTCTGTTCACAGAGACCTAAGAGCACCCTTGCCCTCCTTCTGAATGTCCATTCTATTTGCATGCTCCACTCCTACCCTTACCTGTCTTGCACCCCCTCTAGCTCCCCCTCTCCTCTCTGAAATCCTCCTGTATTTTTAGCCCAAACTGAACAAGTTGGTATTGCATCCCTCTGTTTTACTATAGTTATAATCGTCTTTAGTAGGGCTTTCAGAGAAATGCAAATTTTTACTGACATTTTCAGGGGATGTTTCCCGCTTCAGTTATAACTCATAGAGATACATGGCGTACACCTGTTGGTTAGTTTTAGATATTATCGTACCGTTTACTTTTATACTTTTATCTGAGTAGTGTAAAATACATAGAAAATAAGAATAAATAAAACAAGAAATAGTGCTGAAAAGTTGGCAAATAAATAATATTTCATAGGATTGCTGATGAATAATTTATAGAACTATACTTTTTAGTAGAGATTTAGAAAAATAAAAACTAACTCCCTGCTGGAGCAATGACATCCAATTTCAAAGGCATATATTCACTAATGAAGAATTAGCAGAGGGAGGCTCTGAACTTAACCCTAGAACATCTTAAAACACTGACCACGGAAAGGAGATGGTTTGTATGTGACTGCAGTGGGGCTTGGGGACTGCGGCTGGCAAGAAGCACCTGCTACCAGTTTTGGGGCGCCTGGGGGGCTCAGTTGGTTGGGCGACTGCCTTCGGCTCAGGTCATGATCCCGGAGACCCAGGATGGAGTCCCACATCGGGCTCCCTGCTCGGCGGGAAGCCTGCTTCTCCCTCTCTCCCTCCCCCTGCTTGTGTTCCCTCTCTCTAGCTGTGTTTCTCTCTGTCAAATAAATAAAATCTTAAAAAAAAAAAAAAAAAGCACCTGCTACCAGGTTTAAGATGTGTTAGTGAAGTGGTTGCACGCTGGGCTCTGAGTCTAGTATTGCTGGCGGGATGACTCTGGGCAGCTAACTGGGTTAGCTCTGAGCTGAACGGCACCTCTAGGTAGAATCATGACGGTAACAGGCTACCCTCAAGGGATTGTAGTGAAGATTGGGTTAATACCTGCAAAGAACTTAAAACAGCTGCTTGGCACTAGGGACAGTTGGTTGGGCGACTGCCTTCGGCTCAGGTCATGATCCTGGAGACCCGGGATCGAGCCCCACATCGGGCTCCCTGCTCGGCGGGAAGCCTGCTTCTCCCTCTCTCCCTCCCCCTGGGACAGATTCATTTTTATGGGACTTTATGCAATTTTTTAAAGATTTCATTTATTTATTTATCAGAGAGAGAGAGCACAAGTAGGGGGAGCAGCAGGCAGAGGGAGAGACAGACTCCCCACCAAGCAAGGAGCCAATGCAAGGCTGGATTCCAGGACCCTGGGATCATGACCTGAGCTGAAGGCAGATGCTTAACTGACTGAGCTACCCAGGTGTCCCAAGCTTATAAAATTTTCCAGCTCTTCTATAAGAAAATCTTTTTAAAAAAAAAATATTTTATTTTTATTTTGACAGAGAGAAACACAGCCAGAGAGGGGAACACAAGGGGGAGTGAGAGAGGGAGAAGCAGGCTTCCCGCCGAGCAGAGAGCCCAATGTGGGACTCGATCCCGGGTCTCCGGGATCATGACCTGAGCCGAAGGCAGTCGCTCAACACCTGAGCCACTCAGGCGCCCCAAGAAAATCTTTTTTAAAGTTTATTTACTTATTCAAGCAATCTCTGCACCTAACATGGGGCTCAAACTCACAGCCCTGAAATCAAGAATCACACACCCTTTTGAATGATCCAGCCAGGCACCCCATTTCAAAAAATAATATAAAATCAGATATGACATCAAGTGATAGCATTAGGAAAGGCAGAGTGATGTGCTTCAGAAGTTCTCCATAAAAGGAACAAGAAAACCGGTAAAACTTGTCAAACCCAACTTTCTTTTTTAAAGCACGTTGGTAATTAATTTACACTCAGAGGCTTACAACTATCCAGAAGACGTGTATTCAGGAAAAATGGTTTGATTTTGTCAAGACTGGTGAGCTGTGTGGTGTCTTAACTTGCCCTGTCCCCATGGCCCTCTCCCTCATCCCACAGCAACCCTGAAAACCAGCTTCCACAGTGGCAGCGGAAACCAGTGGCCCCGGAGGATCCAGGACAAACCCTTTGTGAGAGATCAGTCATCATTTGGCCTATCTGTCAGCTCCCTGGAAAACCCAACTATAAGGCTAATTTTAACTTTATTCAATTCAGAGAGGGCCCAGGTAAGAAGCTTTTCCCTGGGCACATTGATGAGAGACAATCACGGGCAACTCTTGGATGTTATGTCTTCCTGAGCTGGGATGATATTGGGACAAACTTCAAGCTAACCAAAAACCTAAAGCAAAGGGAAAACACTAAGTAGCAAGGAAAGTGGGCCTTTGAAAGACTCTGACATATTCTAGGGAGTCTAGAATCCATAACCAGGGGCAATATCCTCAGGAACAACCTGGAAAGACACCGAGCTCTCACCTGTGGCTGATCTCAAGGCTCTGAACCAGCAGGAATTGAAGCCTAGCACATCATTATCAAGGCCTGGTTGAGTGTTGAAGATACATTCCAACACACACTCACTCCTGAGAGACCTTTTGTAAAATAAAGCCCTCTCAGCTCCAGCCTCATCGTCCAGGCTCCTGGTGCCTCTGAAATTGTCTCCTCCTGCAGGTGCATCAACAAAAACTGGCTCGTAGACATGTGTCAGGAAAAGGCAATATTGATGGAAACAAGAGAACTGCCTGTATTAGGTATCACCCTCTGCTTAAGGGATGCTACATTTTATATGGGTGGCATAAGAAAGCAGGTGTAGAAAATTATATGTTAGTTACTCTTTTCCAATCTTTTTTTTTTTAACTGTGTTAGTCACCATAAAATACATCATTAGTTTTTGATGCAGTGTTCCAAGATTCACTGTGTATGCCCCACACCCAGTGCTCCATGCAATACGTGCCCTCAGTGCCCACCACCAGGCTCTCCCACCCCCCTCCCTTCTAAAACCTGGAGTTTGTTTCTCAGAGCCCACAGTCTTTCAGAGTTCCTTTCTCCCTCCAATTTCTCCCAACTCACTTTCCTTTCCTTCTCCTACTGTCCTCCATGTTATTCCTTACGCTCCACAACTGAGTGAAACCAGATGATAATTGACTTCTTCTGCTTGGCTTATTTCACTCAGCATAATCTCCTCCAGTCCCGTCCAATCTTTTAAATAGAAGTTGCCGTAAGATTTACTGTGGAGAACATAGTAGACTTTGTACCCTCGAAGACTGTATTAAGTGATTGGTATTATGACTCAACAATTTTAACTGAAAGTGAAGAGAGATATTGAAGGGTATGGAACCTGAAATCAGAGGCTGGAGGCTCTCGGATAATGGGCTGGAGGAGAGAATTTTAGAGGATACACGCTGGCTTTGGAACTGGGACCTATGTGTGAGTAGCACTTTCCCTGCCCTGCTCAAAGCCAATCAATGAGGGCGGATGTGTGCAGGTCGGTTGGTGGACTGAAAGTATCATTTCGTAAATTTGAGGTAGCTTTGTTTATATTTTACAACAGGAAGAAAAGGAGGTTCATGGTGATTGAAATCTTGTCTCACGGTGTGAGCGGAGGAAGAGTGACATTGTGGCAGAGGAGCCTGGCACAGTGCGTCCCCAGGAGAGGAAGGTCAGTATCATCAGCAGAGAGATGTGTTGAGAACAGGTATCCTGGATATGATGTGATGAGAATAGCACTTTATCTCTACGGTCCTGCTCCCCAAATCCCATGGCCCAAATCTAAGCTAAGAAAAACAGAAGGCACACTCAGCAATATAGCCAACTGGTGGTTCTCCAAGCTGTCCAGGTCGTCAAAACCAAGGAAAAATCTGAGAAACTTTCACAGAGGAGCCCAAGGAGATGTGTGACTAAATGTAATGTGCTCTGGTGCAGAAGAGGCATGTTTGGTAAAAACAGGAAATTCAAACGATGCCTTGATGTTTCAATGGGTTAAACGTCTGCCTTTGATTCAGGTCATGATCCTGGGGTCCTGGGATCGAGCCCTGTGTGGGGCTCCCTGCTGGGTGGGGAGCCTGCTTCTCCCTCTGTCGTACCCCCTGTGTGTGCTGTCTTGCTCTCTCTCTCTTAAATAAATAAATAAAAATCCTTTTAAGAAACTAAGAAAATTCAAATAAAGTATGGACTTCAGTTAATAAAAATGCACCATAATAATGACTCATGAGTTATGACAAGTGTGCTCGACTAATGTGAGATATAACAGGACAGGAACTGTGGGGTTTGGAGGAACCCTCTGCACCTTTTCTGCAAATCTAAAACTATCCTAAAATAGAAGTGTTTATTTAAAAGAAGACCTTTGAGAACACAGCTAGTGTATGGTGGAATTGAGATTCAGACCCGTGATCTTTGCATTATACGAAGGCACTCTATTGGTTTTCCAGGCTGCCGTCACAGAAATCCCACAAACTTGGTTTGGTTTCTCATGAGGCTTCCCTCTGTGGCTGGTGGATACCGTGTATTCACGGGATCTTTCCTCCCCACACGCATCCCTGGTGTCATCTGTGTCACGGGTTTCCCTTCCTAGAAGGACATCAGGCAGATTGAATGAGGGCCCGCCCAAACAGCCTCATTTTATCTAAATCACCTTTTTAATGGTCCTGTCTCAAATACAGTCACATTCTGAGGTACTCGGGGTTAGGATTCAAAATAGGAACTGGCAGAGGGGGAAGGAGGAAATACAATTCAGCCCATACAGGTACTGTTCATTTGGGGAGATAAAACCATGTATATTTGAGAACTGTCTTAAGTGTGTTTTCATTTTGCATTTAGGACACTTACTCTGGGCAGACATACTATGTGAAAATCTGGGCTCTAGCTCCAAGTCCCTGCTTTTCATGAGCATTTGTCCGATATCTACAGACCCCACTATTTCCTCCCTTCTTTCTGCTTGCCTGTCTTCTCTTGCTTTCTATTTTATTCTCATCCAGCATCTCTCTTCCTCTGCCTCTAATGTACCTGGGGATGTACTTTTCTCCTGACTGAGCCCTCTTATTTTAGAGGTCTGTGTTTAAAAAAAAAAAAGAAAGAAAGAAAGAAAGGAAAAATCAACATGGACCAGCACTTAAAAAGAAATATCTAGAAAGTTCTGTGACTTTTTATGATAGCGTAAACCTTTTCCCTCACTCTTCTAGGTCTGAAAGCCAGCCCCAAGATTCACAATCTCTTAATCTTTAGAACTGCTAGAGGTAATAAATGGGTGGATTTTTTTTTCTGCTCTAACTCTTTGAAAATTATAGCTGCTTGAGAATGTTTTATAGGAAATATAAAAAGTTCAAAAGATTTAAAATAGCCAATAATAACTTGGACTGAGGAATGTTTTGATTAAGCTTTTAAATTATGTTATATAAATAAATTATATGGGTTCGAATGAGCTGTAAGATTTCCCTAAACATCTAAAGGATTTTCAAAGACAGAGGATATCTATAATTAAAGTAGTAAATCTTTAAGTAAGCAATAAATTATGCAGAAGGTCTGGAAGCACTTACCGGAAATAAAGACAAGGCAGAGAGTTAGGGTGTAAATAGGTAAATGTATATACGTTTAATTACATATAGACACCTAGTTGTGCTTTTTTGCTTTGGATTGTCATGCTTCTGAAACACTGACTATATGAAATAATCTTCATGCTACAAGTATATTAAACATGAAGTGACAAAATAGATCAATATGTTAGAATTACAGGGTTCTAGGGTGCCTGGGTGGCTCAGTGGGTTAAAGCCTCTGCCTTCGGCTCAGGTCATGATCTCAGGGTCCTGGGATCGAGGCCTGCATTGGGCTCTCTGCTCAGCGGGGAGCCTGCTTCCTCCTCTCTCTCTCTCTCTCTCTCTCTCTCTCTGCCTGCCTTTCCGCCTATCTCTCTCTCTGTCAAATAAATAAATAAAAATCTTAAAAAAAAAAGAATTACGGGGTTCTAAGGAGGCTTAACAATCAT